>JAXIVD010002091.1:0-50000 GCA_036785275.1 Cancer borealis
CCAAAGAGTAAGTATTCCTCATGTATAATGAATATATATATATATATATATATATATATATATATATATATATATATATATATATATATATATATATATATATATATATATACATATGGATGATTGAACAAATTCTGAGAATAAAGTTTTTTCATGAAAAGAAGAGCCTGAGTAACTGCTGTTTAACATGTATTTTGGTTAATATATTCGCAAAAAAGAATTAACATTCTATGGTTCTTCAAAATTTAAGAGAAAGCATAAACTTTATATTTAATCTTAAAAAGTTGTTTTAAAGCCCATCCCAAAAAACTACACCAAAAAATGTATATTCTATTTGAACTTTGTTCTCTACACTTCCAGCAGATGACACATCATATGCTTCATAGAAATTACTGTGTGTGTGTGTGTGTGTGTGTGTGTGTGTGTGTGTGTGTGTGTGTGTGTGTGTGTGTGTGTGTGTGTGTGTGTGTGTGTCTGTCTGTCACATACACTCGCATTAACAAAAAAACATTAATTCCACTTCCACTTTGATTTGCATTTTAAAGGGTGTATATGTGTGTGTATATATATATATATATATATATATATATATATATATATATATATATATATATATATATATATATATATATATATATATACACACACACACATAATTTTTTTTTATGCAGTGTGCAATTCTACACTGTACTAAGAAATAGCAAAAAATGCTGAAGCTCATTCACATGTTGGATTTATGATATGGGTGACATTCAGTTGCCAGATATGATTCAGACTGACACTCTTTACATTTTGTGAAGGGCAAAATGCACCATAAAGGATTGGAAACAATAATTCTTTTAGAAACTTTCATATTCCCACAAATCAAGAAGCAGAGGAGGTATTCTTTTGTCTTTTCATATTGTTTTCTTGTTTGGAGGAATAGAGAAGTCTAAAAAAAAAAACTTTCAACTCTACTGACAACACCTAAGTCACTACTGCCACCACAGGATTCTCAAAGTCTTCTACATAACATTATAATGAAAATGAAGCTTTTATGAATCCATAGGTCCTGTAAGTGACTTAGGGCTTGGAGAACTAACATGACAGGAGTAACATGATAATAATTTGTTTCCACTAATAAATAATTCCTGTCTGACCAACTGAATCTTATTTATAAGTTAATGATGATGATAATGTGAGTGATGGATTCATAGTTTTGTAGGGCAATGACATCTTCATAGCCTTGTAGTACGTATGAGTGATAACTTCTTAATTTTTGTGGGTGACAGCTTGATAATCATGTGATGCAGATGATGACTTCACAGACTTGGTTCGAGTGACAGCTTGATAATCTTGTGTTATGACTGAAGGTTTTGCAATCTTGTGATGCGGATGGCAGCTTCATAATCTTCGCCTCATGCTTATGTATTATGGATGATGACTTCTTGTTTTTGTTGTGGGCTATGGCTTCGTAGTCTTGTAGTGAATGATCACTTCATAATCTTTTGGTATAAATGAGCTTCATAATCTTTGGTAAGAATGATGACTTCAAAAACATCTGTGTAAATAATAGCTTTATGATCTTGTATGTGGTGGGATAGTGAAGACCTCAAACCAATTAAAGCCTCATTATCTAAAGATGTAAGAAATGGTTTTATAGTTATTTGGTGAAGGTGTAACAGCATTAAATCTTCAGGACACAGATTTTACACAGGATGACAACTTCATAGTTTGATGATGTAGTTGGGTTGATGGATTCCAAAGTTTCACGTGATGATGTTCATGGATAATAACGTCATTATTCTTGTGATGTGGTTCACGTATTCACAATTTTCAAATTGTAGCATTATAATAATATGAATAAGCTTGTGATACAGATAATACCTTCCTAAACTTGCAGTGAAGGTGATTATAATTAAAGTAATTAGACTGCATCACTTAATTCATAACTGTAAAGCTGATAACTTTTCGAATTTTGATAAATTTTTAGTGATAAACCATGTTTCAAAAATTTGTACAACCCATATAAAAACTTTTCAAAACACATAATCTTTGAACATAACTAATATTTAACATAACTGGATCATACCTAACACTATGGAAGTCCACATTAAGGTTAACATTATACATCCCAACTTTTCTTAAAATGTCACAAACATTTGTAAAGCCACAAAAATAAAATTAATTGTGATTAAGACTAATGATTCAAAAGATTTTTCTATTTATCTATCATAAATTATATCATCTTGATGCTTCACAATAGAACAAAGAATGAGTAACTTTCTTGGATTATGAACGTATTGAAATTAATTTAAAATGACATTGGAAATCAAATATATATTTGGATCATGATGAATGTTATAAATTTTCACACACATCTTGGCTTGAAAAAGAATGCAGAGACCAGTGCTTGTGAGTTTCCCACTTCCTTGCAACACCATGAAGCTAGGCCAAGTAAAGATTGATGTTCAGGTGTCAGGAGTGAGTGACTCAGGATGGGTGATGAAAACGTTCTCCTCTTACTTCCTCCTCCTCCTCCTCCTACAATTTGTCCTATGGGTCCTGATGCTGATGATTATGCTCCAGTTACCAAAACTGCTCCTCTCCTCCTCCACCTGGTAAATTGTGGTAAAGTCTTGCTTGACATTGCTACTCACTGCATATCAATCAGCTAGAACCAGGACAACTTGCTCCTTCATTTCATCATTTCTGCTCCTTTAATGAAATCAAGGTTTAAATGAAGTGTTCTCCTCCACATCTTCATTATCATCTCTGCTTCAATTCAGATTACTATCATGAAGTAATTTAATTAATTCTTTTTAGAAAAATAATAGTTACTGATATATACGATCACATCCCATGAAAACTACTCTATTGCTCAAATGATATAGGAAAAAATGCTACACAATTATTTATAATTTTGTTCTAGTTTTCTTCTCCATACTTGTATGTCATCTTGCATTAAAAAAAAAAAAAAAAAAAAAAAAATAAATAAATAAATAAATAAATAAATAAAATAAAATAAAAAATAAAAAAAAATAATAATAAATAAATAAATAAATAAATAAAATAAATAAATAAATAGAATAAAATAAATAAATAGAATAAAATAAAAGTAAGCAGAAAACTATTTGATACATTACTATGTTGGTTCCTATTTAGTAAATGCTACAACACTGAATGTCTGTACTTGCTGCAGATGCCTCTATACTTAGTGATACATATGAATATAATCTGTCTATTTATATAGCTGGCTAATATCACTCTTTAAGGTGGGTAGCCAATCCAAAGTGATAAGGGTTCAGGAAAACATCACTTTTCCTTCCCCCTCTGCACCGTAAATTGTTTTTGTTTAACAGAAAATACAAATGAGGGGCTTCTCAGGCCCTTTGTTTTGAAAAGATGATTAAATAATTCCCCGAATTAGATAACTATACACCATATAATTCTGCAAGGGTTAGCGAGAGAGCGCTACTTCTCTCACCAAGAAGCTGCCATGAGCCAGGATCAAACTCGGAACCTTTTGGCCACGAGCCGAGCACTGTACCACAGAGCCACTCGGCCCCCATTTGATTGGCTTTTACGACCTGCAGGGAATACATTGGTAGTATTCTAGCAGCCTCCACCACAGAGTGAGTATAATAGCAATAATAATGCCTCATGACAGCACAATATCTCAATATCCTCTGATTACCGAAAATATATTACGTTTTGCAATAGCAACCATTGTTGCTACTGCAAAACGATTGTCAACAGTTAACATTTTCTGCATGAGTACATTCAACTCATACTAAATTTTATCCAATTTTATATCCACTGACAATAATCCTTCTAATAATGTTTCACAAATAATCCCCTGAAAATATAACACAACATTGTTGGAGTTGGTAAAAAAAAAAGTTTCTGAGATTGACCAATTATGATCTATAAAGATCAGGTAACTAATAGAGAAAAAAAACATAGACTGATGCTTTAATAGAATAGCATATACTATTACCCATTGACTGTTATTTGTAAATATGTTTTTCAAAAACATCCAACACTATACTAAGGATATTTCATTCTAGTGTGTGAGGCTAATATTTCAGTGGATATTTTCTTTTCCTTCCTTTTTTTTCACATATTCAAAAGAAAGGAAAAGAATGATGAAAAAATCGCTCTTTCATTTCAAAAAGCAATCTCACAGATTTATGTAAAAGACATTTGGAACACAAAGCTGTTCCTTCAGACATGTAAGTCTGGTTATCAAAAGTAATATATTTAACCCTTAGATACAATCAAAATGCGAGTGGAATACTGAAGCTTAAATGTATAAATGTTATTGTGTTGTGGGATTTTATGTCATCTGCTTGGTTTATATATATTATTTTTTTTATAATATATATTTTACTATCCCCTTACACAAAACCAGACATTAATACTTGAAATATAAATAACTGAAGATATCATTAGATGTGAACCAAAATACGTGTCAAAATTGCAATACTCTCTGAATAAATAATTCTATATCAAATAAATTCCTCTATTTTTGGAAAGACAGTATTTGGAGGTTGAAAAAAATAAATCTATTCATGAAGAATAAATCAACATGATGAAAACTGATGAGAATTCCTGTTACTGGGTTTTTCATCCAAAGCATGACCTTCAGAATTAAAGCCAGATGACTGAGAAATTAATAAATCATCACTCATTCCCACTTTTACTTACTATCACAACAAATTATTTCTTGTTTCCATAATTATCACTTAGAAAACATTATCCTATATTTAAGCAAATCTTATGATATATTGCTTCAACCCTTTTGTTGGTTTTACTATTGGTTAAAGGGGGAAACATTACTTCAGTGTTAAAAGGTGACATGGCATGGACGCATGGCCATATACTACTACTGTCAGTTGAACTCTAACACACTTTTTGATGCGGAGCCCTCCAGCAATATCAAGGATTCATACAAATTCTCCAGGGCAACATTCTATTCTGAAATGGACCTGCAAAGCAAACTACAAAGTCCTCCCCACTCCACTGCTTTCCCCACTCACCTCGACCTCATGGAATTCTGTCGTGACCATAAGGGCTTGTAACCGAGTGCGTAATTTACACCAGACTCATGTGCAGTGTCCTTAACGGTTCTCCTAATGTTTCCTTCTATTTTGACAGTCTTTGTGTATTCTTCAGACTAGCCTCAGCACTGTTCCACCCTTAGAGCTGTTTTTGACTGGATTAGGATTTATGGCCTCAACCTCAACAGCTCCAAGTGCTGCTTTGGGTTTCCTAACATCCAGTACTTAGGATTCATCCTCTGCTAAGATTGTCTGCAGCCTCAACCTAACAGGGTAAAGGCCTTGTGCTGTATTCCTCCTCCTTAAACAAAGAAAATCTAACATGGATTTCTTGGAATAATTTTCTTCTATAATAAAGGCTTCATTCCACGGGCTGCAACTTCACTGCATCTCTGTTAGATCTAGGTTTGGGGCAGTTTTACTCCAGTACCACCTAGGTTGTTCCCAGTTAAAAACAGATATTCTACAATTGAATGCCAATGCCTTGCAGTTTTGTCTGGGATGCTAAGATTCAATTATTACTAATGTGGTCGAGAATTCATCCTGGAAATGGACCATATCTTCAGACATTCAAGGCAATGAATGACTGCCTTCTTTGCTAGGCACTTAGTCTGAAAAATTACAAGTTATAAGCTAATTCACGTGGCTTGGGCAGGTAACAAAGTGGTTGAGCTTTTTATTTGTGGTTAATATGTTCTCATATGTATGTCTCTGCTACAGGTAGTGTCTCATTAGTCTACTGTGGACAGACTTTTGATGGGGAGCTGTATATGGGGGAAATACCACTTCAATGTTTACGGGCGTCCTTCCCCTTGTCTTCCATCTTCTCCGCTCCTTTAGACTCCACTTAATCATTTCCACATTGATCTCTGCTTCGGAACTTGTCTTGGAGCCACTTGAATCCAAGGATAGAGGTTAAGAGGAGCCTGCTTGTGGTTGCCTCAGGCAGTGACAGAGCTCAATAATGAACCCGTGTGGTTCTACTTACTCTCCCTCCACTCTGCTGGTTTTTCATTTTCCTGTCTCTATTGCTTTAGTCCTCGCCTAGTTCCACTTTGACAGACAATTCTGTTTCATGACCAGTGTCATACTGCCGACTGAAGAGCAGGACTCACTTGGCATTAGCATCGGGAGTAATGGAGTTTTGTGTTGTGTTGTGCATGAGTGAGCAAGTCTTCTCAGTAAACTTTGCTTTTTTTGTTATTTGTTCCACTCATGTGGCTCTCTCCTTTCTCAGCCTGTTCATACCTGATGATTGGGGTAACGGGCAGTGATATTTTCGCACTCATTACTACCTCAATATTGGAGTTGTTCATACTGTCTCAAGATAACTTACTTCCGGAGAAATTGACATTCCAAAATATGTTTATAGATTAACAACAAACCTGTAGGTGGAGTTAAATCCAATTCATATTTCTCTAAGAAAATAAAGAAATAAATCAAACAAATAAATTTACAAATACATGTCAAGAATATAGTTGGTAAATCGAGATCAGAGAAAATAGAACCATTATAAAAAAGATGGAATGCAGAAATGTGCTCCACAATACGAAGGTGTTGTGAGGCAGGAGTGGTGTGGATGAGGACTGTGCCATGCCACCACCAGACCAGACCCTCACACCTGCCTGAAGAAAGTGTAAAATGAGCTAAGTGTTGATGCACACACACATACATACACATACACACACACACACACACACTTGACAGAAGGATTTAGAGCTTCTGGTCACAAAAAGCATGAAATCACAAGGCAGTCTGGAAATCACCTGACTGAAAAAAATTAAGAACATATCAATACTCCCAGTTACTTCTTACATCCAAATCCAAATAATTTGAGTGCTTACTTCTCAGATATGAATGAATCTTGACTTCAATGCATAACAACAGAATTTACAGACCTTGTTTGTGATGAAGAAAGCACAATTTAAAAAGTATATTAAAACAGGATATTATCATTGAAGAAATACTGAGTTGGTTTTGAAGTAGACAATACCATTAGGTGGCAAGCATACATTAAAGCAAGGACCATTTCTACTTGCATTGAGAAGGTGTGTCAAAAAAGCAAAGAGACATTTTTTTCCCCTTATGAGTGCAGTCAATACCTCTAACCAAATGCCTGGCAAATAAAGGTTTACTCTTTCAGTTCTGAATATAGCAGCATGTTATGGTCATCTATCTGAGTATTGTGTCAACTTCAAACATATTTTCACAAGTAATAAACTTTACATTTATCATTAAAACATTCATAATAGGATAGTCCTACTGTAAGGACTTCAATCTGGTTCAGTAACCCAATAAACCTGCCTGATGTAGCTCTCTGTGTCACGAAATCTGTCACAGAGAGGGTTGTCCTCCAGGGTGAGGTCAATGATCTGTGCTCCAGCTATCTTATCCAATGCGTCTACACTGGCAAGCTGCGGGTAAAAACACATTGGAATAACCAGTATATGTTTCTCATGTTTGGGTTGATTTAATGAGAAAGATTTAATCACTATGATAACAATGATCTTGTTCTTTTTCAAGCTTGAAAAAAATAGAATCACTATGACAACACTGACCTTGTTCTTTTTTAAACTGATGCGACGGAGGCTGGAACAGGATGATATAACACGCTCCAGTTCATCTAGGGAGTTGATTTTATTGTAGCTGAGATCAATTTCTTCTACAAGTGGGATGTTTTGCAGGATGATGTCCACTACAATCTGCATGTTGGGCTGTCGGTACAGGGGACAGAAGGTGTTCTCCTTGACCAATGCTGTTTAGAGCAATAATGTATTAATACAGACAAACTCCATAAAGGAGGAAGAAAATCAAGGTATTTTTCATTTGATAACAAAAATATTTGCTTTACCTTTGTCTAAGGGTTAACCAAATATTGCAGTATATTTCCAATGAGCCAATACATAATATAAATTATAATTCATAACATAATGACTTTCTAGGAATACAATCCAATTGAATAGTATAAAATTCCTGTATTTTGTAGGAACTGTGAATTCAAACATCTGCCATAGGTATGTCAAAAGAAGCTATTGTGATGTAAATTTTCACTCATTTGAATACTATTAATGGATGACAAATAAGTATCTGCAGACTTGTGAATAACTAAAACTGGGTAAAATAAATAAATAACAATATTTCAAAGTATTACTGTATATGAGCAGAAATGGCTTGATATACTTACTGGTGTCATTGTGGAAGTTCTTCAGATCCAGTCTCTTCATCTCCGGGGAGTAACGTGCACTCATCACTTGCATTACCTGGTTCCGCTGTGTAGTAGTAGTAAAATATGAATAAATTAATTGAAAAAAAAAGAAGAGAGAGAGAGAGAGAGAGAGAGAGAGAGAGAGAGAGAGAGAGAGAGAGAGAGAGAGAGAGAGAGAGAGAGAGAGAGAGAGAGAGAGAGAGAGAGAAATTACTCTTTTCTGCTTCCAATAAATGGTCTTAATCACAATACAATATACATATATAAAATAATGGTCTTAATCACAATACAAGATACATATATAAAATAAAATAAAACCCCAGAAATTATGCCAATTTCTGGGAGTCTGCTCAAAATTTCTATAGATATGCAAGGCAGTCAAATCTTCCTCTCTCCTTGCTGCGTTGAGAATTGTTAATATATTTGCTTATTTACAGCTGGGAAATTTTCTGGCCACAATAACTATGGCCTAACTATGGTGATTTTAGCAATAATATTTTCAGAGTAGATGTACCACCATAACTACGAACCATTGATATACAAATGTTATTTTGCAATGTGCCAAACATGTCAAATTGATACCATGAATCTGTGTGGAACAGGCTCCTGTCACATTACATAGAACAAATCAATACATATATGGTGCCATAAAAATTTAATACATAAAACTTATATGGCTTTGCTCATATGTATGAAATTTTGCTTAAATTCTCAAGGAACAAAATGAGATGCAATATTTGCCACTGACCTGTGTTGCAGTGATGGGCCTGTTTGGTGGAGGTGAGCGGTTGAAGAAGATGTGTAACTTTTCACCACTAGCCAAGGTAAGTCGGCGGCTTACTTCAGAGATGGCTTGAACAGCAGGGCCATTGTCCTCTAAATAGAACACCAAGAACCTCCCTTCCACCTCATACTGCAAAAAAGGTGGTCTCAGGCTGAGTAACTAATTGAAACTTCATCTTAATGACTGAACTGGAATGCTGCCTAATTAAAACCAACTTGTGGGAAACTACTTTTTGGGAACAGTGGGTCCCAAAAAGTCAAACCTCTTTTTATAATATAGCTGTCTTCATGGAAGCTGTTTGCAAATTAATAATACTGTGAGTAACTTATGAATGATATTCAACTGTAAAATCTGTATAATTGATAGGTCTATGAAAACAAGATACAGCATTTGAAAATATCAATGTTTAGTGACAGCATCAAAAGCATAGCTACAAAAATCAAATGAAGAAATGTGATGAACATAATATGACACAATTTCCTCAATGTTTTCATTACCAATCTCAGAGAAGTTCTTAAATGAAAAAACTGAAAATACAATTAGAGAAGCAAAAACTAATAGTGTATTTAAATTCTACTGCCTGTCATACAGACTCCTTTTTCCATCACATATTTAGTGTAAGTATTAGTTAGTATTCCTGTTAGCCTATCGTAATTCTTTTTTTCTTGGTTTTGACCAATCAGTTTTATAAAAAAAAAAGTATTTGGCAGGCAAAATAGAAATATTCCATTCCCAGCACATGTTGAAATCACAACATACTCTATTGACCAGCCAACTCTTTTGTAACACCAGTTCTCCTTTGCACCTCCTCATTCCTCAACTGCAAATTACAGAGACAGAACTTGAGCGTGGTCCTGATGCTCCTTAACCCCAGTGAGGACCACTACCACCTACTCTTCACTTCAGGAAGGATTTACATGCCACACATATTCGTTCCAGCCTGTGATCTAGATCCATCTCCTCCAACCTGTACTGAACACTGTCTTGCCAGCATCCACCATTCACTTTATCAATTCCTCATGTAAGGTGTAGATGTGATCAAGGTGCCTGCAGTCCTGACAAGTATTTTCAAAACAACATACCATGACAGGAACAATGGTAATGCCCCTCACCAATCACCACGTGACCATACTCCTCTCTTTTCCCCGTTTATTGAAAATCTTTCAATCTATGACATTATCATAAAGCTTAAGTATATTGCAGCTCATATATAATAGTAATGCTATTAACAAATGGCCTTATATTGACTTTGAAGCTCTGTAGTCTTACCAGCACTGGAATGAATGGCTCATGGACAAGAGACCGGATACCTTCCAATACTTCCTGACGGTCGAGGTTGACACCATCTCTGATCTGGGGGAGTGATATTGTTAAGCATAACAATTGCAGATATAGTATTATTGAAGCAAATATAGATAAATAAATAGATGGTAGTCTATAATTGTTAGGATACTGTTTGACTGGAAATTATTTGATCTAGACTGACTATGAACATTTCTAAAGATTTACTGTATAACAATAGAAGCCACAACTTATAGAAGGTGGATAGATTGGGTACATCAACTCACTATCACTTTGTGCCAGCCCATCCTGTTGTTGGGGTTGTTCATGTGGGATCGACCGCCACGCCGCTTGTACATATCTTGGCGCCTGAATGGGAAAAAAAAATTCTAATGTATCATCTGACTGCTGTCTTTTATTCAATATTCAAGCATCTCCTTTGTTATGCCTTCAATACCTGGAGGAATCATAGACAAAAATAGAGAGGAAACAGTGTAATACCTTATCTCATAATAATAAGTATTAACAAATAATGTGAGATTTAAGTTATATACACTAAAACAAATATATATTCATTAAACATAATACCGATTCTTCTCCCTGGGGCTACTCATATCTGAATCATCATCCTTGTATTGAGGTCTGCGAGGGCCATAGCCCCCTCTGCCACCACCCCTCCTGTTGCCACGCCAGTGTCCCTGAAACAGAAAAATTAACATTACTCTGCAAATCATAACCTGATGATCGTACAAGATGATAGAAGAGTTGTTAAAAAAGGATAAAAACAATTTGCAGCCTTCAAGGACCAAGAAAAAGCTTATGATAAGAGTTGATAGGGAAACTCTTCGAAATGTTCTGGAATATTAGCATTCATGAGTTCAAAAATATATCAGATACATCTAGATTAAAGAAAGGATTACACAAGCTGAGCAAGTTAGTATGTATGGTGGAACTGCATAAACTGCAAAAATACAAACAAATAATATACACTTACATCAGGCAAACGGTTATTTCTGTTGTCATCCCAGTTTGGATCCCATGCTCTCCTTCCTCTTCCTCCTCGGAAATTTGCTCCAGAATGATGTCTAAAATTACCACGGCCATTCCCACCAGACCCACTGCTACGAGCCACTCCTCTGTCATCATGCTCTGTTGAGGTGATAAACAATTAGTACAATGGAAGTAAATATTTCCACTGATTTAAAATGACATTTAAATTCACTATAGTGCAAACTAAATCAATATTTTTTTTCTTTCCATCAATAATTGTTATTTTGGAGAAGAAAGTGAAAATCAATGGAGAGCAAATCTGCAAATAATTAATTGGTAGTAAAGTATCCTTTTGCACATCACGCATGTTGAAACTGAGAGCCATCTCGGTATTATTGCAGTTTCAACCAATACACCGCACGTAACTCTAAACTATCTCAGGGTCTAGATGACACTGTTAGGAGCATTTCTAGCCCCATATTACACTGTCGGAAATTAATAATAAGATCGGGACAGTTAAAATAGTGGAGCGGTTAGGTTAGATTATGTTAGGTCCAAGGGGGATGCAGCCCCCTGATCAGGATAGATTTCTGGCTGTGTTTGAACAGTGTCCTAGCTGGGGTGGGAGGGTGTTAAGTTAGGTTAGGGATTTATTTATTGAATTTTATTTATTTATTTATTTTTTTTAGTATTGCTTAATTAATTGTTTTTCTGAATTTGTTGTTGTGATTTCAGATTTCAGAGTATGGATAGGGATGACAGGTTAGGTTAGGTTAGAATAGTGCCAGAGTGGGGTGATCAAGGGAGGGCGCAGCCCCCCTTTTAGTATAGGTTTCCGACAGTGTAATATGGGGCTAGAAATGCTCCTAACAGTGTCATCTAGACCCTGAGACAGTTTAAAGTTACGTGTGCTGTATTGGTTGAAACTGCAAATTTAGCGCCATCTCATTCGCTTAACTACCAGACCTTATGTAACCTAACCTAACTTAACCAATGAATGGAAATCCAATTTCCTTGCCAGTAATCGGTAAATTAATATATAGCAACACATACACACACACAGGTACGTGATGTTAGGTTTGGTTATGCTAATTTAGAAAAAAAATAGTGCCATTGGAGGTGAACTAAATAACAATAATATTGCAGGCACAATTCCCACTATCTGGAGTGAGCACCTCATTTTTTTTTACATTTCTGGAACCACTACCGAGTCTTCTAACTGATATGTCAGCTTCGACACGGACCTATTCTCCAGTTTAACATAAATATTTACCAAGCAGAACACGTAATGACCCCCAAGGCTAGCGAGTCTGTCTATCATTGAAAAACAAAGTAAAATAACGCTACGACCTTCAGAAAATATGATTTCCACCTCCATAATGTGATTAGTGGCATACATATCTCAAATTCGTATGAGTCTGGAAATGTTGGAAGCAAAGCATAAGGGAAATTAAAACACTAATAGTTCTATAAACTCAAGAAACGAAGTCAAAGGTATTTCTAACTAAACCATAGGGTATTTATTAACCTCCTAATCTACGTAATGCGCAATGATTATATAGTATATATTCCTTGGTAATGCGAATCTGGTACAGTCCGGAAGTAAACAAGCAAAGCAGCAAGCCAGAACCAAGTGTAGAGGTCAAAATAGGCTCAGAGCGTCTCTTTACATTGGATAAATTATTATTGGTTAATTTGGTCAACTGAAACTTACCGTAATACTGCCGTGATCCATCATATTTAGCATGAATTGTTATATTTTTCCCACTATGTTTGGGTCCTCTCGTCGCCATGTTGCTTTGATGTCAAAACTACGAGCTTCTAAACTTTCTTCACACACACACACACACACACACACACGTACACATTTATTATTAAATCATTATTCATATTAGTATTAAATATATACATATATTTTTTCCTGTTATTTTCACTCGTTAAAGAAGTTATCTCAAATGAAAACCACAAACATGATGCAATATAATAATACAGCAATTATTTGTATAAGAATTGATTTTGGTTGTTAGTTAAACATATTTTAAGTGTATATATTAGTTTTTGTTCAACATAACACCCCAAAACTATTCATGATGAAACCTTGCACCTATGTGAACCTGTTAGCATCAGATCAGCTGAGTGTTGAGTCCACTCAGTCCATGTGGTGCTTGACAGGATGGCGGATACCGGTGTATTTAAGGACTCCACGTCCTCCCAACAACCTGTAGACAAACCTAAGACTGCAAAGCAACTGGAAAAGGAAACTAAGAAGGCCGCCAAACTAGCCAAATTTGCAGAGAAGCAGGCGAAGACGAGCGACAAAAGCAATGATGTTCAGCAGAAGAAACCGAAGAAAGTGGAAGAGGTATTAACATATGGGTATTATTCCAATGTTTCACCCGTATCACTGTGTTGTATTGTTGGATTGTATTGTATTGTAGTGCATTTATGTTCTTAATTATGTTGAATAACTGACAGGTAGGGGAAGGAGGGAGTCTGAACTAAGCAATACAATAACATGGCGGGGCTCAGATGGGTGCAACACAACAATTTATTGATAATATGCGTAGTTCTAGATGTTCTGTAGCTAAAGTTGGTATTTTGATGATCAGTGGCAGATCAACTTTATGTTCATATCACACAAGTTGATGTACACAAATAATACGTAGTCAGAGCTATCAGCCAACTGGATTCAGCTCATGTAGTACCAATCGTCATCCACATTTATAATATGACCTAATCGTCTCCGAAGGAGCCATATTTAGACCAAATTGCAGTTTCGGACAAAATACCATGTAGTTAAGCAAACTTGTAATCACACACTTTTGACAGAAAAAAGTCATCACCTACGACATCGCAACACCTGTGGGCGAGAAGAAGGATGTGAGTGTGGAGTTGCCAGCCCAGTACAGCCCTAGATACGTGGAAGCTGTCTGGTATGATTGGTGGAAGAAGGAAGGATTCTTCAAGCCTGAGTATGGAGTGAGTGTGCTGGGCAGGATTTCTTTGTTTAGGCTAGCATATTTATTTTTCAAACTTGTAGTGATTAAAACTTCTTAACCCATGCATAGCTTTTGACCATGATAATGATCCGATAGCTTTCTCTTAGTTTGTTTAGATTGATAGGTTTCGGGAATTATAGTTCTGATATATGAGAGGTCTGCAGTGTGTAAGTATTAGGTGCATAGACAACTGCAAATGCTGCAAATGGAGACACTTCTGTTGTGGGTACCCCTATGAAGGAGTTCCCACAAACAGGTGTCAGAGTTTACTAGACTTGATTAGTTAAGAACTGTATTTATCGTGCCTCCCTCTCCTGGGTCTGGTAAAGGTGTTATGAGAAGTAGACACACAACATGTAGCGTCAAGTTAATGCTCCTGTCTGATATGTTAAGAAAGCAGATGCAAAAACATGTAAATCAGCCATTGAACTTAATGATGACTTTGGCATCAGTGATTTGCTACACTGAATTATGTTGTTTACACTCATATCTACTATGAGCAAACAAATTGTACTATTGTTAGCATTCATGAATGAACACTTATCTTGATTCATGAAAATTCAGCTAGTCCTCAAGATTTCCAAGTTTACTTTTCGTAACTTTACTCCTTCATTATCTTCACTTATATGCTACAAAACAGGCTTTCATCCTTGATTTATTTAACTTCATTGCACATTGGAATCTTTCATTGGGCAAAGATCAGGATACAGTGGCAACAAATTTGTTTTGAGTCATCAATCAAGAGCAGATGTTTTTCTATATTTGTTTTAGAGTGTCCTTTTTCTGTCTGGATTTTGTTATCATAAAAAATGAAAATATTAATGAAATTATCTACGATAGGCTATGCTGTAATTTTTCATTATAAACTGAAAACATTAGCAAAAGAAAAAATAATGGTTAGTGTGTGCAATAGTTTAAACATATGTATGAACAATAAAAAAATGTTTATTTTTGCAGAGAAATCTAAATGAAGATAATCCAAAAGGAAAATTCATCATGGTTATCCCTCCACCAAATGTGACTGGCAGTCTTCATTTGGGTCATGCCCTTACCAACTCTGTAGAGGATGCCATGTGTCGCTGGTAAGCATGTATCACGAATTCTTAAGATGTAGGAAAGACAGCAATTATGTCTTGTTTGACCAGAAGGGTAAAAAAGTGCATGAAAGTTGGCCTTGATTAAGTACATAAAGAAAATCAGCCTGGTATGTGTGTATGTGTATGTATGGGTGTGTGTATATATATATATATATATATATATATATATATATATATATATATATATATATATATATATTACATATATATATATATATATATATATATATATATATATATATATATATATATATATACATATATATATATATATATATATATATATATATATATATATATATATATATATATATACATATATATATATATATATATATATATATATATATATATATATACATATATATATATATATATATATATATATATATATATATATATATATATACATATATATATATATATATATATATATATATATATATATATATATATATATATATATATATATATATATATACATATATATATATATATATATATATATATATATATATATATATATATATATATATACATACATATATATATATATATATATATATATATATATATATATATATATATATATATATATATATATATATATATATATACATATATATATATATATATATATATATATATATATATATATATATATATATACATATATATATATATATATATATATATATATATATATATATATATATATATATATATACATATATATATATATATATATATATATATATATATATATATATATATATATATATATATATATATATATATATACTGTCGATCCTCGATTTAACGGATCCCGATATAACGGACTTCGGATTTAACGGACTCTGTCTGCTAATGGGCAATCAACCCAGATCCGGACTAAAGTCAGTTAGTATAAAAGTAAGTCCGGTAGGTGGCGGTCTCGTCTGTAACATAATCCGTTAAAATCTAGGGTAAAACGCCCAACTTTTGGGCAATTAAATATAAAAACCTTATATAACCAAATCTAACAGAACCAAACTAACATAACCTAATCTAACCATAACCTAACGTAACCTAACCATAACCTAACATAACTTGAAAGTTTTTTGCCAGGTAAACAATGGTGAGCACAGCCTGAAACCTTCACAGATGTGTTGAGTACACTATGTATAGCATGTAGGACTTCATATTTATATCGATATCGTCCGAGCAGTAGGTATGCAGATTTACCCAAATACTTTTTGGCTTACCTTAACCTAAGTTGTATGTACAGTATTTACAGTTGCACTCAATGGTTACTCCGAGTCAAAGGGAAGCATCTGGGTGCAGCCATTAATATTTATGCTCCGCCCACAATCAGTTGATGTACCGAGGCTCCACCTCCCTCCTCCTTCTAGGCATCAGTGTTGAAACCACCATGGAGTCTAATAAGTGTGCATAGCTAAGTTAGGTTAGATAAGGCTAGCCTACTAATTTTTAGACCCGGACTATTTATTTCTGGTTAAAGTATGATGCTTTTTCATTTCGAGAAACCTAACCTAACCCTAACTCCAACCTAACCCTAACCCCACCCCAACCTAATCTAACATTGCAGGGCTGTAATCAGATACTGGTCTTACCTACTGAGCTAATGGGTATATAAAAATTAAAACAAATGTGTTAATAGTTTCCAGAAGTTGATATATATTGTATGATATTCTGCAACCTTAATTTTATCTGACACGTAAGTATTAATCTCGGGAGAAGATGCTACACACACTTATTAGACTCCATGATGGTTTCAACACTGATGCCTAGAAAGAGGAGGGAGGCGGAGCCTAGGTATACATCAGCTGATTGTGGACGAGCATAGAGATTAATGGCTGCACCCAGACGCTTCCCGTTGACTCGGAGTAAACATTGAGTGCAACTGTAAATACTGCAGGGGCATATATTCAGGGTGTGCTAGGTGTGCGGTGCACACCCTCAGTCAGAGAGAGAAATACATGATAGTTATAAATAAATTCAGCAGTAAGTGGGAAACGATATTTGTTTCACAAATACGGTGAAGTCCGTTACCAACCTCCCTCCCGGCCCCAGCGCAGGGCAGTGTGTGCAGTCACTCCAAGCTGGTGTGCTGGTGGGGGGTAACTGGGGGAAGGAGAGGCATAGGGGTGGTGTAGGTTTAGATCAGGCACCATTTGATCCTCATTCCATGGGTAAGCGATCTAGACCACCCAAGGATGTTCAGTGGAGGATCAAGTGGTCACGTCCTGTGGTGGGGGGAGATCTGGCTCCACCACGTCCAGAATCTCCCTCATGATGTGACCAGGGCTGGGACAGGTGTGTGTCTTCTGTACACCACTCCCGCCCACTGACCTGGGGTGAGGGTCAGGCTGTGTATTACCAGGGCACTTTGACTGAGGACTCGGTCAAGCCCACACAGCCAGAGGGGGGTGTTACACAGGCAAGGCCTAAATCCCCCCCTCGGGCCACAAGGCACACAGGAGCTCGAGGTCTGTCAGCTCCCTCCTCACATGCCTTCTACCACCAGGATCAGATCCATTTGGCTACTACACGCCATCAAGTTGTGCCACCTGGATCTTGGATCGGGTCCATGAGGGATCCTGATCCACCATTCCCACCTGGATCCCTGGATCCAGCACAGGGTGACCTCGAGGATCCGTGGGATGAGATTTCGGAGGATGATTCTGGCATGCGGTCCAGGGACCATGATGCAGTTCCTCCCCCACTTTTCCAATCCATGATGGCCTACATTACCCACTGCTTTCTGGAGGCGCTGGGGTATGCGGAAGCAGCTCACCGACCTGCCTCGCCTGGGCAGGTTAGGCCTGAAGTGGAGAAACATGTCCGTCTTACCAGGGCCCAGCCTATGGATTTCTCTTTGGATTCTGCTACTAAGGCTCTTCTCCTGGCTACTGAAGGATCCAGACCATCTCTTGCCCGCTACCCGTCCAACAGATACAGGAGGATCTACTCCGTTAGTGGTCATGAGTCAGCGGGGAAGGCAGCCAAGCTGAACACCGACTTGGCTCTTGCTCTCACCACTAAGGGGAAAGAACCCCAAGTGTTGGTTCAACATGCTGATATGACACGCCTCGAAGGCGTTCTCGCCCGTCAACGTGAGGCACAGAATTTTCTGTTTTGGGGTGTGGGAGCATTCTACCGGCTCCTTTCTTCCCTACAGCCTGAACAAGAGGACAAGCTTCTAGCTGATCAGCTCTTTTGGAGTATTCAGTTTGCCATGGTGGACACTGCCAAAGATTCAGCATTTGCCTTGACCAATGTAAAGGCCATGAGACGAGAGGCGATCCTGTCCCGCCTCCCACCGGTATTTAAGTCTGCGACCAAGGTGGACTTAAGGAAATCTGCGATCGACTCTGCATTCCTTTTTGAAGAGGCTCGAGTTCAGGAAGCCCTTTGGGTTGCAGACAAAGCAGCCTCCATCTCCTTCCAGCAAGCAGCGGCTCGGGTGCTGGTGAAGCCTCGTCCTACTTCAGGCACTCCATTGGTGGATCGTGCTTCTCGCACTAATCCTGTTGCTGCCTCTCATCGACCCTCGACCTCGTCTGGTCGAACGGTCTTCTTTTTCCAGCCAAGAGTGCCCCAACGGCAGAAACCTGCTCCCAGACTCCCTTCTTCCCGCCCAAGAACCTCGGGCAAGTTTTTTCGGAAGTAGACCCTCGCCCGTCCCGGATCCCCATTGGAGGTTGCCTTGCCAACAATCTAGAAGACTGGATCACGATTGGAGCGGAGGCGGTACTCGCCGTCCTCCGCGAAGGTTACAGGATTCCTTTCACGACACCACCACCAGTCACCTCCCATCCAGTTGGATTTCGGTCTTACTCCCTGGGATCCGAGAAGGCCGAGGCATTAGATCACGAGGTTCGGCATTAGAGGAGGCCCCAGCATCTCCGGGATTTTACAGCCACCTTTTTGTTGTGACAAAGGCCACCGGAGGCTTCCGCCCGATTCTCGACCTGTCCTCTCTCAATAGCTACGTCATCACCACTCGATTCCGGATGGAAACTGTAAGGACGGTCATGTCTGCGATTCGCAGTCACGACTGGATGGCAGCCATCGATCTCAAGGACGCCTACCTCCAAATCCCGATCCATCCAGACAGCCGAAAGTTCCTTCGCTTCATTTGGAAAGGCCTACACTACCAGTTCAAGGTCCTTTGCTTCGGCCTATCCACTGCCCCACAAGTTTTCACTCGGATGATGGGTCCAGTTTCAGCGGCTTCCCATCGGCGGGGGATTCGTCTCCTCTGGTATTTAGATGACTGGCTACTGTTGGCCCACTCCGAAGGGGAGGCCCTCGATGCAACTGAGTTCCTTCTTAACCTGTGTGCCTCTCTGGGTATTCAAGTAAACTGGGGAAAGTCCCGTCTTACCCCGTCCCAGTCGATGAGCCATCTGGGGATGGAGATTCAATCAACGATTTTGAAGGTTTTCCTGACACAAGAACGCCTGGAGAACCTTCACCGCCAGATCGAGTCCTTCCTCAGTGTTCAATCTCCACCAGCAAGGGCTTGGTTGATCCTGTTGGGTCACATATCGGCGGGGGATTCGTCTCCTCCGGTATTTAGATGACTGGCTACTGTTGGCCCACTCCGAACGGGAGGCCCTCGATGCAACTGAGTTCCTTCTCAACCTGTGTGCCTCTCTGGGTATTCAAGTAAACTGGGGAAAGTCCCGTCTTACCCCGTCCCAGTCGATGAGCCATCTGGGGATGGAGATTCAATCAACGATTTTGAAGGTTTTCCTGACACAAGAACGCCTGGAGAACCTTCACCGCCAGATCGAGTCCTTCCTCAGTGTTCAATCTCCACCAGCAAGGGCTTGGTTGATCCTGTTGGGTCACATATCCTCCCTCATCCATCTAATTCCGGGGGCCAGACGACAAATGAGAGGCCTACAATTATATCTTTCCCGATCTTGGAATCGTCAGTTCCATCCAGACGACTTTCCAGTTCCTTGGGACAGCATGCTTCTGGAGGATCTTCAGTGGTGGTTGTCGGATCCCGGCCTATGGGTGGGATAGTCGCTACAATTGGCTTCCCCAGATGTGTGCCTGTACTCGGACGCCTCGACCCTAGGTTGGGGGGCGTCTGTTCTTCATGCCTCAGTGAGTGGTCTGTGGACCCCACAGGAGCGGTCCCTTCATATCAATCTCTTGGAACTCAGAGCCATTCGTCTCAGCCTATCCCACTTCATGGAGGAATTTCGCGGGAAAGCGGTTGCAGTCTTCTCAGACAATGCCACGGCCCTGTCATTCTTGGCCAAGGAAGGCGGGACTCGTTCAGGGATTCTCAATGCGGAGGCTCAGTCAGTTCTTCAGTGGGTGGAAGATCATGCCGTTCAGATCATCCCTCATTTCGTGAAGGGGTCCTCCAATGTCCTGGTGGATTGCCTCAGCAGACGAGACCAAGTCATCTCTACAGAGTGGACTCTCCACCAGGACATCTGCAGTCGACTATGGAGGACCTGGAGTTATCCCACAGTGGACCTCTTTGCCATGAGGCTCAACTTCCGGCTGCCAAACTTTGTCACCGTTTCGAGACCCCATGGCGATCGCCACGGACGCATTCCTTTACAACTGGGATTGCCAGGATTTGTACGCCTTTCCTCCCTTTCCTTTGATCAGAAAGGTTCTCAACAAGTTGAGGACGGCACACCGCGCCACCCTCATCCTGATTGCCCCGTTCTGGCCTCAGAGGTTTCCGGATCTCATCCAGGCCTCGGTAGACTCTCCCAGACGCCTTCCACATCACAGAGACCTCCTCCGTCAGCCACACGTCCACAGGTTCCATCAGGCTCTCCCCATGCTACAGTTAACCGCGTGGAAACTGTCCAGCGAATCCTCCGTCACCAAGGCTATTCCTCTCGTGTTACGGAATTCCTGGCAAGATCTAAACGGCCTTCCACTCTTATGAATTACCAGCATAAGTGGAAGAAATTCCGGGAGTAGTGCAAAAGGGAGGGCCATACTGTTTCTAACCCCTCCAGCCAAACGTTTGCTGACTTTTTAGTTTTTCTGAGGCAGGAGAGCAAGCTATCTGTCTCAGCCATTAAAGGGTACAAGGCTATGCTCAATAGCGTGTTTGCCCTTAAAGGATTTGACCTCTCCTCGGATCCAGTTCTCTGGGAGATGATTAGAACTTGTTCAAGGCAAGTACGCTGGCCATCTTGCAGACCTCCATCGTGGAATGTGGACGTGGTCCTTAGAGCCTTGACACGTCCGCCTTTTGAGCCTTTGGAATGGTCCACCTTCCGGGATTTGTCTAGGAAGACACTTTTCCTGGTGGCCCTGGCTACAGCCAAGAGGGTGGGTGAGCTCCGTGCTTTGTCTATGGTCATTCTGTCCTACCTTCCTGAGTTTGTGGCCAAGACGGAAACCGGCCTTAACCCCATCACTCGGGAGTTCCGTCTTCGCAGTCTCTCTTCTATGGTGGGACATGAGGATGAGGAACGTCTACTTTGTCCAGTGAGGGCAATGAATTGTTACCTGCGGCTCACGTCTTCCTCTCCTCAGCCTAGGAATCTTTTTGTCTCTGTACGGGACCCCAAAAGGCCCATGTCTAAGGCGGCAATCTCCTTTTTTCTACGGGACACAGTTAAGACAGCGCACCAGTCCTTTCCTGAAGATCTCTGTCCCTTGTTCAAGGTCCGGGCCCACGACATCAGGGGTATTGCCACATCTATGCTCCTATGGAAGAACCGCTCAATTGCCTCCATTCTAGAAGCAGCCTGCTGGAGGATTCAGTCAGTCTTTGTGGACTACTACCTCTAGGACATTCAGAGGCAAGAAGGAGATGTCTTTGCCCTAGGTCCAGTGGTCGCCGCTGGGGACTTGGTGGGCTAACCCCCCATCACCATAATCCTTCAAGGCAGCAAGTGCCTTATCTTTGGGATTGCTTTAGTTGGCGTCATTGGAGGAGTCATAAGTTTGCCCTCCTCTCAGGACATGCGCCTGGACGCCGGATGGGATTACAAGGAAAACTCCCGAGGGAAGTTACCCAGGTTAATTCCTTATGCACTGATCACTTTTCACTGGTTCCTACCTGGGCGTGGTTCAGGACCAGTGGTGGCCACAGGGTTTTAGTGGCCTGTTTAGACAGGGTGCACACTTCCTCTTATACCTGCACTGAAGGTTCAACAAGGACACCCTGCCGGAGATCAAGAGTCCTCACCGGAAGCTTGGACGCAATCTCCTTGACCTCACATGTCTCTGGATCCTAAATTTAGGTGAGACTAAGCTGAGTTTTTAATGTGGACCATTCACCCTTTGTCGTATTCCATACCCGTGGCGTGACCCACCTCCTTTAATGTGGGAATCTGCTAATATAAGAAGCAGGTTGTATGTGAAACAAATCACATTTTCAAACATAAAATGTATTTTTTCACTTACCTGCTTCTTATATATATAACCCGCCCATCCTCCCCGCTACTTACCATTGCTTCAAGAAAGAATGACGATCTCAGCTGAGGGAGACAGGGTTGCCTTGAGTTGCCAGAGATCGCCAAGGGTGGAATACGACACGTAATTTAAATGTGGTAATAGACGGATGGGTAGATAGAGAGCATTGTTAATGCTAATATAAGAAGCAGATAAGTGAAAAAATACATTTTATGTTTGAAAATGTCATTTTTCTTATTGTTTTTAGCCCTATTTTGCACTATAGATGTTCTGTAGAAGCAGTGCATACCCAATAATCAATTTATCATTATGTAGCATATCACGTACGGTAGAATGGGAGGGCAGACTGTTGAAAATATGGAGCTAGGTGTGCGGCTCTACAAATGCACACTGCTTGTGTTCGTTTTTGCTGCTGAAATTTTATATTGGCTAGAAGGTATAAAGTGTCTTTGCCATTCATTATATGGGTATAATTAAGACTTGCAGGAATTATAATATAGTATTTACTATGAAACCAAATGTTATCAAGTAACTTAATCAGAAATAAAGATTGAGTGCAACCTAAATCATGGACTCTCTTACCGATGAAACAACGGAAGTAAGTTGAGTTGCCAAGTTATATTAACTCTGCTCACTGCTCAGTTTCATTGACGCCAGTGTTGCGGGAGCATGTGCATTTCCCTTGACTTGGCAGTAGTTGTGACTTGTGAGTATATTGTAATTATTGTATTGCGATGTGTTTGCATCTTGATGATGGCGTTACCATGGTGATGGGAAAAGTGGGGAGATGGGAGTGAATGTCCTGTGTCGGAGGGATACGAGAGAGGCAGTCTCCTGCTGCTACGCTGGTATTCTTAAAAAAATATTTCCCTTGAAAAACGACTATGCTGGTATAGACGGTATTTGTGGTTATGTGACTGGTATTAAAGTGACTCATATAACTGTGGTGTAATAGTGGGTGATAAGAGTGTTACAGGTGGTGGACAGTGAACACATGTTGTGGTGTTGTAGTGACTGTGACTGTGACTGTGACTGTGCCACAGTCACACGCACACACACACACACCAGTAATTAGGTTAGTTATGGACAGAATCACTGTTCAGCACACCCAGTGACAGAAACTACCATACGCTACTGAAATACTGTACATACAACTTAGGTTAAGGTAAGCCAAAAAGTATTTGGGTAAATCTGCACAACTACTGCTCGGACGATATTGATATAAATATGGATACTATACATCTGTGAAGGTTTCAGACGGTGCTCACTATTATTAACCTGGCAAAACATCTTTCAAGTTATGTTAGGTTAATTATGTTAGGTTAGGTTATGGCTAGGTTACGTTAAGTCAAGGCTAGATTAGGTTTGGTTCAGTTAGGTTCGGTTATATAAGGTTTTTATATTTTTTGTCCAAAAGTTATGCGTTTCACCTTAGATTTTTTTTCCGGAGTGCAATATTATGGCCTTTAACCAAGGAACGGACTTTTTACACTAATGGACAGGGCTCCCTCGGCATTAATCCGTTAAATCGAGGATCGACAGTATATATATATATATATATATATATATATATATATATATATATATATATATATATATATACAGTAAAACCTCGATATAACGAACCCGCGTATAGCGAATTTTGGATATAACGAATGTCATTTCCTGGCTGAACCAAGTTGGATATATCCGAGGCGTGGGGTGAGCCGGTTGAACTCTCCACTTTGTTTGAACATGAACACGCTGATGCGCACGCCACTCAGATATAACGAATTATCGGATATAATGTCAGACCCCCCGCCCCAATTGGTTCGTTATATCGAGGTTTCACTGTATACACAGTATATATATATATATATATATATATATATATATATATATATATATATATATATATATATATATATACTGTCAACCCTCGATTTAATGGACTAATGCAGAGGGAGCCCTGTCCGTTAGTGTAAAAAGTCAGTTGCTTGGTTAAAGGCCATAATATTGCACTCCAGAAAAAAAATCTAGGGTGAAACGCATAACTTTTGGACAAAAAAAATAAAAACCTTATATAACCGAACCTAACTGAACCAAACCTAATCTAACCATAACCTAGCGTAACCTAACCATAACCTAACTTAACATAATTAACCTAACATAACTTGAAAGATGTTTTGCCAGGTAAATAATAGTGAGCACCGCCTGAAACCTTCACAGATGTGTTGAATACACTATATACGTATAGTATATACGACTTCATATTTATATGAATATCGTCCGAGCAGTAGTTGTGCAGATTTACCCAAATACTTTTTGGCTTACCTTAACCTAAGTTGTATGTACAGTATTTACAGTTGCATTCAATGGTTACTCCGAGTCAAAGGGAAGCGTCTGGGTGCAGCGATTAATATTTATGCTCCGCCCACGTTCAGTTGATGTACTGAGGCTCCACCTCCCTCCTCCTTCTAGGCATCAGTGTTGAAACCATCATGATGTGTGTAGCATCTTCTCCCGAGGTTAATACTTACGTGTCAGATAGAATTAAGGTTGCAGAATATCATGCAATATATATCAACCGGAAACTATTAAAACATTTGTTTTAATTTTTATAGACACCACCGCCTCAGTAGGTAAGACGAGTATCTGGTTACAGCCCTGCAGTGTTAGGTTAGGTTGGTGTGGGGTTAGGGTTAGGATGGAGTTAGGGTTAGGTTAGGTTTCTTGAAATGAAAAAGGATCAAACTTTGCCCAGAAATAAATGGTCCGTGTCTAAAAATTAGTAGGCTAGCCTTATCTAACCTAACCTAGCTACGCACACTTATTAGACTCCATGGTGGTTTCAACACTGATGCCTAGAAGGAGGAGGGAGGTGGAGTTTAGGTACATCAACGGTTTGTGGGTGGAGCATAAAGATTATTGGCTGCACCCAGACGCTTCCCTTTGACTCGGAGTAACCTTTGAGTGCAACTGTAAATACTGTACATACAACTTAGGTTAAGGTAAGCCAAAAAGTATTTGGGTAAATCTGCATACCTACTGCTCAGACGATATCGATATAAATATGAAGTCCTACATACTATACATAGTGTACTCAACACATCTGTGAAGGTTTCAGGCTGTGCTCACCATTGTTTACCTGGCAAAAAACTTTCAAGTTATATTAGGTTAATTGTGTTATGTTAGGGTATGGTTAGGTTATGTTAGGTTTGGTTCTGTTAGGTTTGGTTATATAAGGTTTTTATATTTCATTGCCCAAAAGTTGGGCTTTTACCCTAGATTTTAACGGATTCTGTTACAGACGCGACCACCACCTACCGGACTTTAGTCTGGATCTGGGTTGATTGTCCGTTAGCAGACAGAGTCTGTTAAATCCGAAGTTAGTTAAATCGGGGTCTGTTAAATCGAGTCGACAGTAGATATATATATATATATATATATATATATATATATATATATATATATATATATATATATATATATATATATATATATATATATATATATATATATATGTATGTATGTATGTATGTATGTATGTATATATATATATATATATATATATATATATATATATATATATATATATATATATATATATATATATATATGTATATATATTGTTGTGGGCCCCGCCCGTCACCATAACATCGTCTAGTGAAGATGGGAGTCAAGCCCCACAGAGGAATGAAGATTCCCTGAGAGCGAGAAGGAAGAATGTTAGGCTGGTAAGGAAGAAGGCCACGCTGAGGCTATGACACTCGGTACGGGCTAGGCTAGTGACAGTAGATTGAAGAGGTTAGTCCGGCCCCGTGGACGTAGATTGAAGTTTCTCTGAGGAGAAGGAGTGGAGAGGCATGCGGGGTGTTGTGGATAGTGTGTGCTTTCCACGTGCGTGGGAGTGTGCTTTGTGTCAGCTGGGTGCGGCTGGACATGGAAGAGAGTTACATTCTTTATGTTTGTGGGTTATGCCTTTGTGGCGTGTTGCGGGCCCCACCCTACGGGAAGTGTTGGAGACGTGTCTACGTGACATGTCTGTGTGTTACGCCTTTCTGTCTGGAGACCACGTGTTATCCAGCCAGGAGCTAGTGTGGCGGGAAGTGTATCTCAAGATCACGTAGCCAGGCGTGGCGGGAGAGTGAAAGAGATGAGTTGCCAGCGCGTATTAAGGCGAGGCTTGTTAAATGTTTTATCTTCTCTTCGTTCTCCTAATTTTCCTGACTTTCCCTCTTTCTTCTTTATGTTGCAAGGTGTCCTGTCTTGTGGAACGTTCTTTTCTGCTTCCTCTGGTGTGTTTGTCATTGTTCTAAGTTGCTTGAGAGCGGAGCAATGATTTTGTGAAGACAAGAGTTTTGACTAGCCTACTGTGAGAGAGAGAGAGATGGCGCGGTGTGGGGGGGAACCCGGCGTGCTCATTGTACGACATGGCATCTCAGTTCGGGGAGCTGCGAGCTTGAGGAGATGCCGTGAGAGAGTCAGTTACTTGCTAGCCGTCACCAAGAACACCTCGCGCTCTGAGCCCCCCACAAATTGGCATTATTTTGTCTGTAACCTCCTCATATTTAAGGGAGTGGGTTATCTGATTTGCCTATTAGATAAGGGGTATATTTGTGTAGCTAGACAGCAGGGCCCTGTCTGTAGAGGAAACGGTTACAAGCCAGAGCACAGAGACGAGTGTGGTTACAGTATCATTAACACCTAGCTAGCGGTGAACTCCACCTAGAATTTTGTCAGACTGTTCAGTCTCGGGGAAGTAGTTTCGGCGTTGTCTGCGTTGTCGGCGTTGTCTGCGTTGTCTGCTTTGTCGGCGTTGTTTGCTTTTTTTCGGCATTGTCTTCGTTGTCCTCATTGTGAGAGAGAGAGAGAGAGCCTGTCATCTGAGACCTCTTGTTTGATAACACAGACGAGGAGTAATCCCGTCTTAGTGTTAATTAATTAAGACTCATATAACGCACTGTACGGAGTCCCCTCGCAGGAGGCTACTTTGCAGGGTGTTATTAGAGTCGAGAGGAGTTATTATTCAACCAGAAGTGGGTGGAAAGACACCTTGTGGGCGGTATTCTGGTTGGAGTGATAGCTCCTTGTCTAGGCACTGTAATCTTGTGCTCACTGTAAGTCTCTTTAGAATGTAAGGAGGAGAAGGTGGTTACTACTGGGAGATTCCTTGTTCTTTGGAGGGTTAAAAGAACTGGCGACCTCTTAACGTTAACGGGGTGGCTGTAGGTGCTGTGTTTGGGGGCTAAGAGTGCATAGGTTCCTTAACCAGGCACTTCTTGTTTAAAGCCTATTGTCCAGCCACCGGCGTGTGGCCCTTGAAGTGACTAGTCCTACGGGATAGTCAACTTTCCTTGTCCTTTGGTGGGTTAAAAGGACGTATAAACATCATCACTACAGTTCGTACACGCTCGTAACGTGGTTGTGACTGGGTTGTTCATAAGTGGACCCCCGGCACTAGGGCATAAGAACCGTGTCCGTTACGGTGTGACCGTAACAATATATATATATATATATATATATATATATATATATATATATATATATATATATATATATATATATATATATATATATATATATATATATATATATATATATATATATATATATATATATATATATATATATATATATATATATACATGTATATATATGTATATATATATATATATATATATATATATATATATATATATATATATATATATATATATATATATATATATATATATATATATATATATATATATATATATATATATATATATATATATATATATATATATATTTATTTATTTCAGTTCACCATAAAAAAACAGAACCATGACAGTTGAATTTTAAATGTCATGGGACGAGTGTATATGAGATTGAAAAGGTTGATTTTGATGGCAATCACAGCCAAATTTTTGAAGCTAACACTGAACTATTTCACTTCCAGGAATAGGATGAAAGGTCGTACAACACTGTGGGTTCCAGGCTGTGACCATGCTGGAATAGCTACACAAGTGGCTGTAGAGAAGAAGCTGAAGCGAGAGGAGGGAGTTTCTCGCCATGACCTCGGAAGGGATGAATTTATGAAGAAGGTCTGGCAATGGAAAAATGAGTGAGTGATGTGTCTTTGTTAGTGTTAGTAAGCACAAATTAGTTTCTGAGTAAAATTAAAGTTTTCCTGTATTTTATGCAGCCAAATTGTTTTTTTGTTTGTATGTTGTTTGCATTCACATTCAGCTTCTCTTTAATACTATATTAGCTATTGAGAATGTTTTTTATTTATTCCATTGTTTATGGTGTATCCAGAAAAGGTGATCGCATATACCACCAGCTGGAAAAGATGGGTTCCTCATTGGACTGGGACCGGACGTGTTTCACCATGGACCCAGGACCCCAAGAGGCTGTTAAGGAAGCCTTTGTCAGAATGCATGACGAAGGAACAATTTACAGGTCCAACCGCCTTGTCAACTGGTCCTGTACACTGAAATCTGCTATTTCTGATATTGAGGTGAGCATTTTACTCTACAACATTCAATTTTAGCCTTAATTTGGAACTCATTTCTGGCTTATATGCATTGCAGTAATCACTGAATATGTAAGAAAGAAAACAAATGTCAGTATTGGTATGAAAGGCACAAATATGTGAATAATATAGGCTAAATTTAGCTATTATAGGGATATTTTAAAAAATATGTGGATTTATCTGTTACTTAGCCACCACACATGGATAAAGGCTCACAAAGAGTTAGCACTGTTAAGAAAACGAGAATGTGGTACTTTAGTGAGGCAGTTTTGCAATACCTTTGTTGTTGTTTCATGGACTGTATTTTTTATTGTTTCTACACTTTTCATATTCACAATAAAATTTGATATAAATACAGGCAATTGATATACAGTAGTCTAAGTAGTAATAATCAGAGATGTTTATTAATGTAAAGGAGATATATAAGACCTAAAAAACTACTAGCTGATAAGTATACTGTGTTGTATCCAATCTTTTTACAAAAGTGCTAAAAAAAATTAGTGCAATGCTTGATTCAAATAATCTGAAAACAAAAAAAATTCCAGATTGATTATTCAACAACTGACCACATCCATCAGTTTTGTTCTGAGACTAATAATTACGTAGTAAAATGAAACGGTATCTTTTTTCCAAAACATGAATTTCTTTCTCATTTTCTCAAAAGCTATTAGAGATATTGGAAATATCATTGCAGCATCTGATAGACCTAATTAAACTCTACAACTGTCATTATGAATATTTGTTCTATGACGAATAATTACACAAAAATAAAACCGTATCTTTTTTCCAATACATAACTTTCCTCATTTTCTTGAAAGCTACTAGAGATATTGGAAATATCATTGCAGCATCTGATAGACCTAATTAAACTCTACAACTCTCATTATGAATATTTGTTCTATGACTAATAACAAAGCAATAAAAGTAAACCATATTTTTTTTCTCCAAAATATAACTTTCTTCCTCATTTTCTCAAAAGCTATTAGAGATATTGGAAATATCATTGCAGCATCTGAAAGACCTAATTAAACTCTACAACTGTCATTATGCATATTTGTTCTAAGACTAATAATTACGCAGTAAAATGAAACCGTATCTTATATCCAAAACATAAATTTCTTCCTCATTTTCTCGAAAGCTATTAGAGATATTGGAAATATCATTGCAGCATCAATTTCTTCCTCATTTTCTCGAAAGCTATTAGAGATATTGGAAATATCATTGCAGCATCTGATAGACCTAATTAAACTCTACAACTGTCATTATGAATATTTGTTCTATGACTAATAATTACACAGTAAAATTAAACCGTATCTTTTTTCCAAAACAACTTTCCTCCTCATTTTCTTGAAAGCTATTAGAGATATTGGAAATATCATTGCAGCATCTGATAGACCAAATTAAACTCTACAACTGTCATTATGAATATTTGTTCTATGATTATTAATTACGCAGTAAAATTAAACCGTATCTTTTTTCCAAAACATAAATTTTCTCCTCATTTTCTCGAAAGCTATTAGAGATATTGGAAATATTATTGTAGCATCCGATAGACCAAATTAAACTCTACAACTCTCATTATGAATATTTGTTCTATGACTAATAGTTAAGCAGTAAAATAAAACCGTATCTTTTATCCAAAACATGACTTTCTTCCTTATTTTCTCGAAAGCTATTAGAGATATTGGAAATATCATTGCAGCATCTAATAGACCTAATTAAACTCTACAACTGTCATTATGAATATTTGTTCTATGACTAATAATTACACAGTAAAATTAAACGGTATCTTTTTTCATAAACAAAACTTTCCTCCTCATTTTCTTGAGAGCTATTAGAAATATTGGAAATATCATTGCAGCATCTGATAGACCTAATTAAACTCTACATTTCTCGTTATGAATATTTGTTCTAAGACTAATAATTACGCAGTAAAATTAAACCGTATCTTTTTCCAAAACATGACATTCTTCCTCATTTTCTCGAAAGCTGTTAAAGATATGTACCAATTAACCTGTTCGCAATCAGCATCTTGATACCAGACAGCACCAGATTTTGTAATTTTTGCCGAAAAATAAATAAATACTCTTTGGGACAAGTTTTACAAGCTTACACAGGTGTATTATTGCACATTAATGCATCTGAAATTTAAGTCAATTAATCTCATGATGTCTGACGGCTTATGACATCGTTTGAGCCTCTATTCATAATTTCAGATTATATTCTTAAAACTGCTTATATTTGTATCAAGGCAAGCAATTTGTCATTTTCTACTGACCTCAATGGGCGTATACTGATACATACTTTCATTTGAATGTACCAAACAATAGGCAAATCCATGTAATGTATAGAAAATATAATTTTGTGTCGCAGACTTAATTTTTTCCAGTACGATAACTATATCCTCGGCTACTGGCAGCAAACCACAATAAACACCAGCAGGCTACTCAGAGCAACTCCTGATGGCATTGTCAGCTGCAAATGCCGTGGCAAGGGTTTATTAGAAGTAAAATGTCCCCATAGTGATAAATACCAGTCTTCCTAACGGCGCTTACTATACTACGTCGTACGTCTGGCAGCGGTGCTGTTTTTTTATTTTTCACTGATCACCCTCGTAAATAGGACGTGACAGTGATTTCCAATATTTTTTAACACACTCAGATAAAATGTATAAGCCGAAATCAACATCCTTTTATTTTTACTGCTCATACTTACTAAAAAAATAATAATTACCTAATTGTAGCTTTATCTTATAATACAATTAACAAAGCCTTATCATGCACCAGTAAGTAAGAATAATAACATTAAGGTTATGTTTTTAATTTTAAATACACATGTGCAGCAATTCGTGTTGTATTTTTTCTGCACATCAGTTTCTAAATGAACTAAGTCACCCCTTTGTCCCGGAAAAGCAGAGAAAATTAAAAATTCTAGCGCTGATAGCTGTCTACGACCCTAGCTGCGAACAGGTTAATTGGCATCGACACTGCTGTCACCACTGTACCAAGTCCATTACTAACCTCTACTGCTGTCACTTTCTGTACCGCTTGCCACCACTACCTAAACCACTAATTCTACCTATACCACTGCTACCACTACTACCCTTCTATTAGGTCCTTTCCCTAAGGCCGATGAGAGAAAAGAAAAGGGTAAAATAATAAATAAACAGACTTTACTTGGTGACTAGTGAGAAACACAACTTGCTGAATTCGTGTGGTGTTTTTACAAACACTTGTTTTACCACACACGACACATTACAATACACAAACTATAAATTGCCATACACAACTTGCTAACACACATGTGAAAATATCTAGCTAACCCTACCTAATTACGTGAGGGGACTAATGAGGAGAAGTAGCCGAATAGCACTCACTGCACTGAAGTCAGTGTGTCCGTGTCACCATGTGCCTCCTGCCTCTTCGTCCACTTGTTCAGTCTACTTCACAGGTAGCCTCAGAAGCTCCAGCAATAAGAAAGAAGACAGTCATGTGCTAATCCTCTCGGGAGCTGTATCCGGGAGGACAGTTTTAGGTTAGACATGAATATTACTAGGAAGGTTCCACGTGTTTTCGCTTCCCCTCGCAACACACGAATCCCTTACCTTTCTAGCTGTAGTCTGGACACAAGAGACTGAGCCACGCTACCACACGTCCTTATATACCACTCGATTCGAATGACATCACGAGTTTTTATATCAATGGCACTTATACTTCTTCCCATCATCCCTCAACTAATTGCCCCTACTTTAAAATTAACAAGGTATTTAAAGATATTGGAAATATCATTGCAGCATCTGATAGACCTAGTTAAACTCTACAACTGTCATTATGAATATTTGTTCTATGACTAATAGTTACGCAGTAAAATTAAACCGTATTTTTTTTCCAAAACATGACTTTCTTCCTCATTTTCTTGAAGGCTGTTAAAGATATTGGAAATATCATTGCAACATCTGATAGACCTAATTAAATTCTACCACTGTATTTATAAGTATTTCTTGAATGACTAATAATTACGCAGGAAAATTAAACCATATCTTTTTTCCAAAACATAACCTTCCTCCTCATTCTCTCGAAAGCTATTAGAGATATTAGAAATGTCATTGCAGCATCTGATAGACCTAATTAAATTTTACAATTCTCATTATGAATGTTTGTTTTATGACTAATAATTGCGCAGTAAAATTAAACCATATCTTTTTTCCAAAACATAAGCTTCCTTCTCATTTTCACGAACGCTATTAGAGATATTAGAAATATCATTGCAGCTTCTGATAGACCTAATTAAACTCTATAACTCATTATGAATATTTGTTCTATGACTAATAATTACGCAGTAAAATTAAACCGTATCTTTTTTCCAAAACATTAGCTTCCTTCTCATTTTCTTGAAAGCTATTAGAGATATTGGAAATACTATATCAGCATCTGATAGACCTAATTAAACTCTACAACGGCCATTATGAATATTTGTTCAATAACTAATAATTAGGCAGTAAAATTAAACCGTATTTTTTTTCCAAAACATGACTCTCTTTCTCTTTTTCTCGAAAGCTATTAGAAATATTAGAAATATCATTGCAGCATTTGATAGACCTAATTAAACTCTACAACTGTCATTATGAATATTTGTTCAAAGACTAATAATTATGCAGTAAAATTAAATGGTATTTTTTTTCCAAAACATGACTTTCTTCCTCATTTTCTTGAAAGCTATTAGAGATATTGGAAATATCATTGCAGCATCTGATAGACCTAATTAAACTCTACAACTGATATTATAAATATTTGTTCCAGGGTTGGAAAAAACCCGGGTTTATAAAATACCCAACCCAAATTTTTTTTGTTTATTTGGGTTTTATTGTTCTTTTTATTCGTCATATTTATATGTAAATCAGTTTAAACAAGCATCTAAAAAGTAATCTTGAGTGAAATAAAAGGTTTGAAATGTTATCTGAAGTAGTGAAAGAATTTCTGACTTTTCAGGGAGTCTGTTCTTTAGTTCACATTCATTCAATAGAGCCGGTTCTTTTGGCTCCCAAACAGCTCTTTTGGCCCTCAAATACTTTTTTTTAAAGTAGTTTCACATATTCTGTTTATAACCTTTATAATTTGTTATATATATATATATATATATATATATATATATATATATATATATATATATATATATATTATGTATGCACACACACACACACACACACACACACACACACACGCACACACACACACACACACACACACACACACACACATAGACACACACACACACACACACACTATCAATCTTCTTTCCTTATCCTTTATATCAAAGTAACAACTAGAACATAAGCAAATGAGACCATGAACTTAAGTTCAAGATTAAAAGAAAACCCCTGTTTGGTGTTATTTATATAATTTATATATTTTCTTTTTTATGTTAAATATATAAGAAAAATAACCCATCTGGACTTTTATTTATTTATTTATTTTTTATTTTTTATTTATTTTATTTTTTTATGTTTGTTTGTTTTTGGTGGGTTTTTTCAATGCCAATCCTGCATCCATGACTAATCAATTAGTAGAAAAAATCTGTAATTCAACAATGTATTAAGTATATATGGGAAACAGCAATTAGAAATGTCTTATCATGCTCTGACAGGTTGAAAAGAAGGAACTGACAGGGCGAACAGAGCTTCCAGTGCCAGGCTATGCAAACAAAGTGGAATTTGGAGTGCTGGTTCATTTTGCATATCAAGTGGAAGACTCTGAAGAGCGTGTGGTTGTGGCCACTACCCGTATCGAAACCATGCTTGGTGATACTGCTGTGGCTGTTAATCCCAAGGATGAAAGGTGAAGAAAGTCTAAGGAATTCTTAAGTTTCTCTGAGTAAGATGACATATGGTATATGTTAGTAATATATATATAAGATTGAGTTTATTTCAGCTTGATTTCTGGTTCAAAGAAAGTCAAAGTTCATGGAAAAATGATTCCTAGCCCACTGATTTTATTACTTTCCATCTTTTTACAATCCATAGGGAATATGTAAAGCACATGGTCTTAATCCTTAGCCTCTGTGGTGGCTGCAAAGTTGACTACCTAGGTTTATTGTTTGACAGAAGGTAAAGCACCAAAGGATGGCAAACAGCAAGGTCATCACATCCACTTTATCTTGCCTACATACAACTTGAGGTGTGGCATGGACTGTTTCCAGTTTCTTATAGCAAGAGTCCACACACACAACCTTTAGCCTGAATACTGTCTAGCTCTGAAAACAAATTACGGGTTCAGGTATAGGTTTGTGAGTAATGTTATGTACCCTTTATCCTGTAAGGCACAGGTTAAATTTTTGAGTATTCCCCCAAAATTGAGCATCTTATGAAAATAGCACTTGTGCCAAGGACAGGACAGGAATAAATGGAGACATAACCATTGCTTGCGGGTATTTCTTAGGAACAGACATCAAATATAGATAGATAGAAAGAGAATTATCACTATAATCTTGCAAAGAGTAGGAAACATTACTGAAAAAACAATGTACCATGTCAGTCAACCTTGAGCATACAACAATATTACAGCATGCTGTATCAGCTTTGATGTTACAAATCATGCTTATGCAACTCAATTCACTAGACTTGAATAAGGTATTTTCTTTTTCAACATTTAAATTGACTTGATTTTAAATTGCATTTGTTTGTATTGTGGGAGGCAGGTACAAACACCTTCATGGCAAGAGGCTTGTGCACCCTTTCACCCAGCGCCAGTTACCAGTATTACAAGATGACTTTGTAGAGATGGACTTTGGTACTGGTGCTGTCAAGATCACACCTGCTCATGATCCTAATGACTATGAAGTCGGCAAGCGGCACAACCTACCTTTCCTCAACATTTTCACAGATGAAGGCTTCATAATGGAAGGCTATCAGCAGTTCACAGTGAGTTTTCTACGTGCCTTTGAGTTATTGTGATGGATCTTTGATTGACAGGTTTCAATTATCTGATTCCAGCATGTCCAAGGAGTAAAGAACCTCATTACTATGGGAGTAGATGGTTTAAAGGGAGGAAGAATTAGGTCAGGCATAGACTACACCATACTTGACTGGACACTCGTGACAATCGCTGACAGACAATATTACACGTAGGCCCTATAGATTCCGCTGCTATGAGTGATGACAGATAATACTTCATATATCAGTTCATATTCTACTTAGGACATTGTATTTCATGTCTTTACAATCAGTAATGATTGCTGAACCATGGCTGAACCTAAAAAATTATTTTACAACTTTTGCAAATAGGAAATTAACATAAAGATTACAAGTTTGAGTGAAAAATCGTATGGAAGTTTTGTATAAAGCATATTGTTTATAGCAAAAATTTCTGGTAAAATCGCAATAATTTCTGAAATAAAACATCACATATTGTGAAATCACCATTCCTGAATATGATTTGATTGTGATCAAATGTCATATTATCGTTATATCGGCTTGGGAATGAATTTTTCACAACAATTCGTGGCTTGATTTTGATCTTGATGTCACAGGAGGTCTGAGTTGAGAAACTATCGTTTATTCAGTATATATGCAACAAAAAAAATACTGAACTTTTTTTTTCAATGATGTTTTATGAGTATGAGAAAAATAGGATAGACGACAATACAAGAAAACACCCAAATATAAATTTTAATTCGATGCAAATATAGCATTTACTTCTTGCATGACTAAATCAAGGCGAAAGAGGTCACAGACTCACAAGAAGAAGAAGAGGAAGACCAAAACAAACCTTAAAGGCGTGGTCACACTAGCTATTGATATCGATTGATCTGGGGTTATGGCTGGATTGGCCAGCCATTTGAGTGCTCATAAACATATTCGGTAAATTTATACTTTATGCCAATATTCCATATCCATATTCCATATTCCACACCCACCCCAGCAAACTTGGGGGAGCCTGGGGAATCGGGGGTTTTGGGGGGGAGGCATATGTGATTGATATATGGCCTTTGAAAAAATCTAGGGGAATTTCCCTAGATTTTGGGAAATTTCCCCAGATTTAACCTAAATTACCCTAACCAATCCTAACCGGGGGGGCTGTGCCCCCCCTGGACCCCCCCCTGTGACACTGTTTCAACCTAACCTAACCTAACCAAACCTAATTTATCCTAACCTATCCTAAAAGGGGGGCACAGTCCCCCTGGACCCCTCCACAGACACTGTTGTAACCTAATCTAACCTAACCTAATTTTTGGTTGAATTGCAAATTTACCAAGTAAAATTTCAGAACTCACAATACCTTAACGAGAGCCTGAAGTTCCTGGCTGTGGGTCATCCTCTACTCGAGTGTCATAAAGTTGTGTCTTCCACGGGGATAGCACTGAACACCTGTTGGTAGGACGCCGTGTTCCCTCAGAAAGTCGTACACCAAATCGTTTTTGGAATGGAATTTTGCGATTATTTGCCAATAATCCAATTCACAACCTTGACAAGTAACTTCAACGGTAGCCATGATACAACTGAGGAGAAAAGTGTCTCCTGACCTATGTTTCTAGCTGTGCCACGCCTACTATTACATATAGCAAGCTGTGATTGGCGCAGCTGATGCTGGCAATTGGTGGTGGCACGTCATTGGACAGAGGAAATATAGACAATATAATAATCCTCTGTAGCAACAACACCCAATCCCATGCTTGAAACCAAAGCCCGTGCTAAAAACAATTGATAGTGTTTGTTTGTTTATGTTGACTTAGAGAAACAGTCCAAAAATGTACCACATTCACGGACGTATTGCAGTGTTATTATTCATTTCCGACAGGTAGTGTAATCAGTGAAAATGTTGTAAATAGTAAGAGCAACAAGCTGAGGGTAGCCATAATCATCTACTGTTTAATGGCATAAAGTATAGTAATACCACATATTCTTCACATCACTCTGAGGTGTTTGCTTTTTGTTTGAGGTTTCTATGATGATTTTAAGTATTTTATTCAAATAAAACAAACAAAAAATCGCCTCAGGACACATTTGTGAAAGACCCGATTTCGAGTGCACAGTCACGTATGGTGTATTTTATGGTATTGCATATCAATATAGACTACATGGGCTATGCATGTAAGTGTTTTCAGATTGAAATTCCAATATTCCTGGTAATTATTGCAAATTTGGTGTTTTTATTGGTGTCAGGATTTAATAATTGTCGCCCACCGATGACGTATGTTGACTAATTTATTTTTGTTGCTCATAAACATATTCTTCACATCACTCTGAGGTGTTTGCTTTTTGTTTGAGGTTTCTATGATGATTTTAAGTATTTTATTCAAATAAAACAAACAAATAATCGCCTCAGGACACATTTGCGAAAGACCCGATTTCGAGTGCACAGTCACGTATGGTGTATTCTATGGTATTGCATATTAATATAGACTACATGGGCTATGCATGTAAGTGTTTTCAGATTGAAATTCCAATATTCCTGGAAATTATTGCAAATTTTGTGTTTTTCTTGGTTTCTTAGGATTTAATAATTGTCTCCCACTGATGACGTACGTTGACTAATTTGTTTTTGTTGCTCATAAACATATTCTCTACATCACTCTGAAGTGTTTGCTTTTTATTTGAGGTTCCTATCTTATTTCTAAGTATTTTATTTTATTTTTCTAAAAATCTGCCGTAGGGCCTGTCTGCAAATGGTCAGATTTCGAGTGTCCAGTCAAGTATGGTGTAGTCTATGGGTCAGGTAATTTTTAGATTATGCAAAACATTTCAGATGGAAAGGAGGAAGTTTGTATTTAACATGGATGTAAAACAAGCATTTTGATAAGATTCATTGGACAAGCATTACAGGTTTATGATGTGGGAAGACATTTGCTATTATGATAAAGCCATATCCAGCATTGGAGAAGTTTGGCATTAGTCTTCAGATTATATAGACCTGAGTGGTTGATTAGTTGATTATATGTATTTTTGCAGGGCTTGAAGAGGTTTGAAGCTCGTCAGGCAGTACTAGCAGCTCTCAAGGAGAAGGGCCTCTATGTGGAGACTAAGGATAACCCTATGGTGGTGCCTGTATGCTCCCGCTCCAAGGATGTCATCGAACCCATGATTAAACCACAGTGGTGAGCATCAAGGGATTTTTAGCACAAACTGTTATTCCAAATTTTGCTTTTAATCTATCTAGTCATTTGTTTTTTTCTCTAGTTTGCTTTTTTTTCTCATTTGCATTTCATTTGCTGATTTCCCAGCATACAACATGCAATATATATATATATATATATATATATATATATATATATATATATATATATATATATATATATATATATATATATATATGATAATTTTTGTATAAGATAATTTTTGTATATAAGCCCCTCTGTATTCTCTCCTACGAAAAGACAAGGTGTAGAGGGGGAAGGGAGACTAAAGTATCCCTGAACTCTTAAGTGCCTTGTCTTGGCTACCCCTTGTAATGGGAATATAAGCTAGGTATATAGATAGAAATATATAGATAGATAGATAGATAGAAAGACTTAAATTTTGCTGTTTTGAACCTCTAGATGAGATGGACCCTTCTACTAATTTTTTACAGGTATGTTAAGTGTAGCATCATGGCTAAGAAGGCTGTGGAAGCTGTCAAGTCAGGTGAATTAGAACTTATTCCTAAGATGCATGAAAAGACTTGGTACCATTGGATGGATGAGATGAGAGATTGGTGTATATCTCGGCAGCTGTGGTGGGGACACCAAATTCCAGCGTACTTTGTAACCATTGATCCATCTCTCCTACAACAAAAGCAACAAGGGGTGAGTTATTTGGATTATTTTTCTATTCTAATCTGTTTAGTTAGTTTTAAATATCCCAAGTCTCCGTGAAACATACTGTTGGATAAATGATAACTAAACATATAAAAATGTTTTCAAAGCAAAACCCGGAAGTGGTCTTTTATTTCCTTATCCATTACTTTGTGGGCTTAATTAATTATATATTCGTTTTATCTATTAAATAATCGCTTCCTGCCTAAATACTTTGTCTTAATCCTTTTGATATTAGCTGGGCTTATAGATAGAGAGATAGATTTATTGATTTGTCCGTGGGATACCCAAGTGTGTAATGCAAACGATTCCTTTAATTTTGTTCAATGAAAATATGCATATTTGCTCTTGTATGTATGGTGTGAATTGGTAGGAATGTGCTAGATGGAGGTGGATTCTTGTCGTCCGTCTTGCCCATTTAGTAGTAATGAAGCCTTATAGGATAGAGTTGTACTTTCAATCAGGTGACAACTTCTTAAACCAACAGGCTTGTCATCTGTTATTCCTATGTTCTTATGGAATACATATTTTTTTATCAGTCTATCGTTTTGTTATGAACTGCATTTTTAAAATTCATGTATTTATTTCACATAACCTGTTAGTCTTACCTAGGCACAAAAACCGTGCTTTGTCTCTTCTCTCAAGCAATTTATCCCCAAAATTTACACCTGACATTAGTCCCTCCTTGCCGTGGTTACCCATCTCACAGAAAACGTAAGAAAACAGGTGGCGCCTCCAAGCGCCATGTCTCCAATTCTTACCTTGAGCTCACGCTCATCAGACGTGCTGCTTGTAACTCTCTAATTTCTTGCTCTACGGTCGTTTCCTACGACGATGAGTGCTTCTCCCCTTCCTTCGGATTCCTCTGGGCGCGACCAGCTTTCTCCACCTTCTCGCACCACCGGGAAGCCCAAAGGCTGCGCCTCTTTAACTTCTGACGCCGGCAGGTCAACTGGTCCGGCGATCAAGCCCTCCCAACACAGACGTCACTGTAGCCAGGCTGCTTGTTCTAAGACGCTCCCTTCGGCCTCACATGACGCTCACACTGTATGTATTGCCTGCAGAAGGATTGCCGGTCTCCAGTGTTCTACAGACAATAGGTGTAATGAGTGTTGTTCCTGGTCAGCTGATCAAGTTCAGGCTGCCCATAGCTTTCAGATTAAGCTGGGTAAGTCTAAGGCAAAGGGCAAGGGTTCCAGTGCGTCAGACAAACTTTCTGCTTCCAGCCTTTCTGTTGATCCTGAACCACAGGTTGCAGATAACGACCAGGTTAACCAGCAGCTAGCTTCGCTTGTTTCCGGGAGTGCTTTTAAAGAGGTCCTAACCTCTTTAATTACTGATACTGTGAAAGTCCAGGGCTCCTGCACGGGGTGCGGCCGCTTTTGGGCCCCACGCTAGGACGCTTCAAAACCACCACAGTGCGGGTTGCGAGGTTCCGCTACCCACGTCTTGCCTTCCCGCACTGCAGCAGGATTACGATTCCGGCCGCCCCACTGCCCCTTCCACCGAAGCGAGGCAGGTGGGTTCTGCGGTGACTGAGGGTGTACGGGTGTTGCCAGTCTCTTTCCTGTCCTCCCAACCCGGAAACTCGCGGACTCCACAACACGTGCGTGTCGGCGCGGGGCTGCCCCGCCCCTCCCCCGCCGCACCCTGCCAGCGTTGCCACTCCGAGCTCCGTGATCAACCACTCAACTCCGCCCCCCCCCCCACGCCTCACCTCGTCACCCTTCCATCTACCGGCCGCCCCCCCAGCCGAGCAGGATGACGGAGAGCTCCCTCCTGGCTGTGGCCACGACACCACACCACCTTGGATGCGCGCTCACCCCCACTCCATCAATGAGGCAGAAGCTTCGGTCGCGGGGGAGGCGGTGGAGGAGGAGGATATTTCCACAACTCACATTGACTTTCGCAACGTTCTGGACTTCGTTTGCGATACCCTCCCAGAGGCCCGTGCTACGCTACATCGCGATCGGATGCCTCGTGCTCCAGGCATGCCTGCCTTGACTGCACCTCCACCCTACGTCGACTTGAAGCAGTCAGACCTTTTAGGCTTCGCCTTGCTGGAAGCCTCGGAAGCACTTCGGCAGATGGCTGCTTCCCGGACTTCTTTTGTCCCCCTTCCACATCACAAGGCCTATCGTGGTCCTTGGGGCCACAGGAAACCTGCCACACTCAATCCTGACTTGGAGGCGCAACTCCAGGGCTCGCTTGATCCTCGGATCACCACCTCTCAGCGGGATATTTCTCAGTTAGAAACAGGCCTGTTAGCTTCTATGGACATACAGAACTTTCTTATTTGGTTTGTAGGAACCTATGTGACTCGCATTTCTCCCGCAGTGGCTGCCTCGCCTGATACTGCCATGCTCGATCGACTCTTGGCCTCCATCAACAGAGCCTTCACTGTCCAGGCTCGGGTATCAGCTTTTACACTCGCTAATATCCGGTCACTGAGATGGGAGGCCTTCCTATCTGCCCTTCCTTCTCGCTTTCAAGCTGCCGCAAAACGGACACTTCGTAGCTCACCTATGAACACCGACTCCCTGTTTGGACCTGAACAAGTTGCGGAGGCGTCCAACATGGCCAAGGAGGCAGCTTCCTTCTCTCTTTCTGAGACAGCAGCTCGTGCCCTAACGCGACGTGCTCCTCGGTCGGGCACTCCGCTTATGGGTAGACCCTTTCGCAAGTTGTCGTTCATCACGGCTTCCTCTTCTGCCATCAACACACAGCCACGTACTTCAGTCCCTTCCACTAGCCAAACACGAGATAGGTCAACCTTCCGGTCCTCGTTTCCTACCCGGCACACTTCTTCCCGACATCCTCCAGGTAAATGGAGAGGATCACGTTCCTTTCGACGATGACTTCCAGGTGGACCATGGAACGATTGGTGGTTGCCTCGCTCGGGCGACGCGTGGGTGGGAAGACATCGGGGCAGAACGGTGGGTGCTACAAGTTCCTTGCGAGGGATATCGGATTCCTTTCCACACCCCTCCCCCTCGGTCTCCCGTTCCGATACATCTAGCATCGTACCCCACGTCTTCCGAGCGAGGCCTTGCCCTGAAAGAAGAGGTTTTAGCCCTTCTCAACAAGGGGGCTCTGGAGAACGCCCCCTCGACGCCAGGTTTTTACAGCAGGATCTTCGTGGTTCCCAAGGCGTCAGGAGGCTTCCGACCCGTGTTAGACCTCTCCAGGCTCAACACTTATGTACTAACCTCACGCTTCCGGATGGAAACTCCCCGGTCGATTCTGGAATCGGTCCACCAGAACGACTGGATGGTAACACTCGACCTCAAGGATGCATACTTGCAGGTGCCGGTGCATCCTCGGAGTCGCCCATTCCTCTGTTTCAGCTGGGAGAGACGCAGTTTCCAGTTCACCTCTCTATGCTTCGGTCTCTCGACTGCCCCCCAGGTGTTTACACGCCTGATGGCCCCAGTGGCAGTGGCCATGCACCGAGAGGGTGTTCGTCTCCTCCTGTACTTAGACGACTGGATCTTGTTAGCCCCATCACAGCAGGACGCTATCGACGCAGTGCAAGACCTGTTGCAGCTGTGCGCCCGGCTTGGGCTACGGGTCAATCACGACAAGTCTCATCTGGTGTCCACTCAGTCCATCGTCTACTTGAGCATGACTATTCAGTCGGTCCCTCTACGGGCCTTTCCCACTCGGTACAGGGTGGACAACCTTCTGCGGGTGCTCCACACCTTCATGGCTTCCGCCCATCCACCTGCCAAGCTATGGCTGTCTTTACTCGGGCACATGGCTTCCCTGATCCACCTGGTGCCCGGCTCGCGACTGCGCATGCGGGGACTCCAACATCAGCTCAGCCGCAGGTGGAACAGGTCCGAAGACGACCACACCGATAGAGTGGCCTGCTTTCCTCCTTCCCGACCTCCTCTGGTGGGGGAAGGAGAAACACCTCCGGGGCCAGGAGCTTCTCTCGACTTTTCCGGATTTTCTCCTGTTCTCGGACGCATCTACCCGGGGCTGGGGCTGCTCTCTCCTCCAACACTCGGCAGGCGGAAGGTGGTCTCCGGAGGAGGCTGGACTCCACATCAATGTGTTGGAACTCCGAGCAGTAGGGAACTCTCTCTTGCACTTCCTTCCACTCCTCAGAGACCACACCGTGGGGATTTATGCAGACAACACCACGGCATTAGCATACCTTGCTCACCAAGGGGGCACGAGGTCAGAGGACCTGAACAAGAAGGCTCAAGAGATCCTACGGTGGGCGGAGGCTCATCGGATTTCTATCAAGACCCAGTTCCTGAGTGGCCTCCAAAACGTTGTAGCGGACGCGATGAGTCGGATGGGTCAGGTTCTTCCCACGGAATGGACGCTACATCAGGAGGTGTGCGGAACCCTCTGGCGATTGTGGGGGCAACCATCAGTGGATCTTTTCGCTACAGGACAGAACTTCCGGCTCCAAGCTTTCGTGTTCCCGTTTCTGGACCCAATGACGATAGCGTCGGATGCCTTCCTCTTCGATTGGAACCACCGGGAACTGTACGCCTTTCCGCCGACGGCTGTGGTTCGCAAAGTGCTCAACAAACTTCTCTCAGCCCAGGGCACTTATCTCACCTTGATTGCTCCATTCTGGCCGAGACAGGAATGGTTCCCAGATCTCCTGAAATGGTCGATCGACGTTCCACGATTGCTGCTGCAACGCCCGGACCTTCTACGACAACCGTACTTCCACCGGTTTCACCATGGTCTCCAGTCGCTTCAGCTAACCGCGTGGAGACTGTCCAACGTTTCCTCCGTCATAGCGGCTATTCCAGACGAGTGGCGTCGTTCTTGGCAGGAGCTCATCGCCCCTCCACTCTTATGAACTATCAGTCAAAGTGGAAGACCTTCCGGAAATGGTGTAGGAGAGAGGGTCACACTTCCTCAACACTCTCCAGCCAAAAATTTGCCGATTTCCTGCTATTTCTTCACCAAGAACGCCGCCTCTCAGCTTCGGCTATTCTGGGCTATAAGGCTGTGCTGAATGGTATTTTCAGCTTTCGGGGTTTCGACCTCTGTAGTGACAAGGTCGTGACTGCTATAGTGAGGGCTTGCTGTCGCCACGTTCGCCGCTCTGGTCCCAAGGTCCCGGCTTGGAATGTTGATGTGGCCCTGCGGGCCCTTCTTATGCCTCCTTTTGAGCCAATGGACACAGCAGATCTACGGCATGTGACAATGAAAACTCTTTTTCTGGTCGCCTTGGTCACTGCCAAGAGAGTAGGAGAACTTCAAGCTCTCTCGGCAGTTTTTGCACGCCGCGGCGAGGACTGGGTTCTTTCTTACTTACCTGAGTTTGTTGCCAAGACAGAGACTCAACTCCACCCTCTGCCAACGGAATTCCTTCTGCAGAGCCTTACGGCTATACTGGGCCGCGACGGTGAAGACCGGCTCCTGTGCCCTGTCCGGGCCCTCCGTTATTATCTGCGCCGGACAGCAGGCCCTTCTCGCCCCCGCCATCTCTTTGTGTCACTCAAGGACCGTACACACCCTATGTCCAAGGCAGCCATTTCGTTCTTCATACGACAGGTGATTCGCTCGGCCCATGAGACCTTCCCTGACTGCTTGGCTGGCATCCTGAGGGTCAAGGCTCATGAAGTCCGGGCAGTGGCCACCTCCCTGTTGTGGAACGTTAACAGGAGGCTCTCAGACGTTATGGAGGCTGCATGTTGGAGGACGCCTTCTTTCTTTGCCAACCACTATTTACGGACGGTCCAAAGGGTGCAGGAGGAGGTCTTCTCCCTGGGACCTATTATAGCAGCTGGAGGCGTTGTGCCGTGAAGCCCCACACACCCTCCTCTGTCTCGACCCACGCTCCAAGAGAGGTGGGTCATCATTATTATTCTGGACACATTCACTCTTATACCGTGGCTACCTATCATCACCCCACCTCCTTCTAAATGTGGGATTCTGCCTAGGTAAGACTAACAGGTTATGTGAAATAAATTATATTTTTATACTAAAATATATTTTTTCACTTACCTGTTAGTCTTACCAATCCCACCCGGCCTCCCCTCACGAGGTTTTAAGCAGCTCAGTCTGCAGTAAGATTGGAGACGTGGCGCTTGGAGGCGCCACCCGTTTTCTTACGTTTTCTGTGAGATGGGTAACCACGGCAAGGAGGGACTAATGTCAGGTGTAAATTTTGGGGATAAATTGCTTGAGAGAAGAGACAAGGCACGGTTTTTGTGCCTAGGTAAGACTAACAGGTAAGTGAAAAAATATATTTTAGTATAAAAATATCATATTTAAACACTTGAGAGGAATGGTTTTATTACGGAGCAGTAGTAGATAAAAATGTTACTTTACTTTTTATACTATTCATCTAAGTAATAGGATGTAATTATTTAGTTGAAATATGTATTTCTGATGACTAATATCAGAATTGTGTATATACTAGATATAATTTTTGTTTTGTAAACTACACATTTTTATGTGTTTATTCTTCATGCAGAGTGATGATTACTGGGTGAGTGGAAGAACAGAAGAAGAAGCAAGACAAAAGGCGGCCTCCAAGTTCAATGTTTCACCAGACAAGATAAAGTTGAAGCAGGACCCAGATGTTCTTGACACGTGGTTCAGCTCAGGTCTTTTCCCATTTTCAGTTATGGGTTGGCCCAAACAGGTTGGTTAGCCTCATTTGATGTTTTTTCCACTTATGAAAAATGACACATCTGATGTTTATGATTCATTGTTGATATCGCATTTTCTGCCATACTGACTCAAATATTTCAGCTGCTAGTACCTAGCCACGCCTCTGACTCTCCCTTAAGGGAATGTAGCAGCCAAGATGCATCAGTATTTTGATAGTGATGATGGAGAGATGTATTCTGATATTTGGTGTTTGAGATATATACAGGTGTAAGAGAGGCGGTAGTACAGTGGTTAGCATTTGGGCATGCGAATCTAAGGTCCCGCGTTCGAGTCCCAGTATCCGCTGGCCATTTTTCTTTTTTTGGTATTACTGCCGAGTGGCCAGAGATTACCTGAATTGCTGCCATACTCTCCTCAGACTTCACTTACAATATTATATGCATTTGAGGCTTTAGCAGCAATAGCCTCTCTCATTCTCAACATCATCAAATTGATGCGTCACCTTGCCTAATAACAGGCATGAGGCTGTCTATCTTAGCCTCCATAAAAAGCCTATTGGCGCTACAGGTTTGTGATGTAAAAAAAAAGAAAGAAAAGAAGTTATGTTCACATATGTAAATATCTTTTCTTTCAGACCAAAGACTTGGAGTTATTCTATCCCAACACTCTGCTGGAAACTGGACATGACATCCTATTCTTCTGGGTCGCTAGGATGGTTTTCTTTGGTCAACACCTTCTTGGAAAGTTGCCATTCAAGTAAGTGTCTTACAGTTAAAGTATTTCCATGTTGGCTTCAGAAGAAATGAATAATAAAGAAACTTTTTTGTGTGATAGAGAACATGGGATTTTGTTCTTTCCATTGTACAGTTGAGTGGGCTGATGAGTAATTAGTAAACCCTTCAAGTTGTGCCAATTAGTTAGTCAGATGAAAGGATTACTGTCTGTAGGCATCACAGTGTACCTCACCTTTATACCTGTGTTGGTTGGTGAACACTTCTTTGATGATATCATTATGTATTCGATCTAGAACCAATCTTAATTGAATGTTTTGATGTTAAAGGTTTGTCTTTTCCTAGCTAAAAAGTGGCATGTGTAATTTAAAGCATAGTAATGAAGCATGTTTGGCACAATACTAATGTACTTATTAATATGTGCTGGCTCAGTACTATCTATATAATTTTATATATATTTATCTATATTTTTATGTATTCTTATTGCATGAATTTATTGTAATGTAATTTATTGTATTGTAATGTCTGAGGTGCACAAAAAGATAATAGCTTCAAAGAAGGCTGACAGTATTTCCATACCAGATGTATGGACAATTTTCCTGTGACTTGGGTGGGGATACAGTTTATGTTGTAGTTTGCCAGTCCCCTCACCTAACAAACTTCAATGATCAAAAACAATACAAATATTAAACCATTATCCACCTTCCAGAAAACCAGAATTGTTAGAATACCGGCTTTTTTTTTTTTTTTTTAACATTAATTTGACTCGATAATAGAGATACAATATTATTGTTGTCCACAACTCACCAATGTTTGGAAACTTGTAACAGATTTGTTTCCCACAGGCAAGTGTATCTGCATGCCATGGTACGAGATGCCCATGGCCGCAAGATGAGTAAATCCCTTGGCAATGTTATTGATCCCATGGATGTAATTTATGGAATTAATCTCCAGGTATAGTTTTAGCATCAGTATGTATTTGATTATATCAAAATGACATTCTAACTCAAAGGGTTCCAAGATCAATCTTATGCTGTAAATCTTAATACAGAATTTGTAAATTTTGTTAAGTGATAGAAGATAATCATATGGTAACAATATGTTTAATCAATCTTTTTTGTGTTTTAAGTATTGCTTACAATAAGCCATGTACTTTTTGTAGGATCTTCACAAGCAGCTTGATGAAAACAGCAACTTGGATCCACGAGAAATAGCCAAGGCAAAGGATGGACAGAAGCGTGACTATCCTCTGGGTATTCCTGAGTGTGGCACAGATGCTCTTCGTTTTGCCCTCTGTGCCTATACATCCCAAGGTTAGAGACAGTTTATGGTTCTCAAATTTTACCCAGGCCTTATTCCTCAATTTATATATAGTCAAAGTTGGTCAATTTCATGATCTTATGATCTATGGAGGATTATGGGCCTTCTCACAACACCTTGAGGTAGTTTGGTGTTCTGGGATGACGATGAGGATATACATGAGTAAGATAGATTCTATGTATATCATAAGAATGTCTCTTGTAAAATGGTAGAGCAATGTTAGACCAATTGAGAGATAGGGAACAAGTAGTCAGATAATTGTGAGTGTACAGGAATAAAGTGTATTGATAGAATTAAATGGAGACTCTTAAACTGAGGATTTCCCTTCAGGAAATTCCAAGCAATAATGTACATTTGATTTTATTCCATTAACTAAAGACTTACAGGTATGGGCTTGCCTTACCTATTTATTCATGCCTTTCATTCCCTGCAGGAAGAGACATAAACCTGGATGTTTTACGGGTTAATGGCTATCGAAACTTCTGCAATAAGCTGTGGAATGCAACTAAATTTGCCATGGTGAATCTGGGCAAAGACTTCAAACCTTACAGTTCTCTTGCAGAATTGCATGAAAAGGTGAGTCAATAATACTTGTAGTTTGTAATTTAGTTTTCTATTGTTATAACAAAAGTAATTTAATTTTGTCAATTTTATGTGTAATATACTCTACTTACATAGTGGAATTGGTTAAATGTAATTAACTTTGTACATAAACCCTCGATATATTGAACCAGTTGGGAGAAAGCTGGGATTGATGAAGCTGAAAATTTGATGAATCTTGTCTGTCCCTGACATGAGAATTCAAACTCATAATGGACAGTCCATCAAAACTAACATCAATACACTGTAGCTGTACAAGACTGCACACTTCCGAAATTGTCTCTCATCATCCATGTTAATAAATATATTATCAGATGGAAAATATGTAGCAAAATTGTGAGACGGAAGATGTGGGAATGATACTTTGCACCTAAGAGATGTGTGCAAACAGGTTGTTAATGTGTAACTCATTTAATTTGGGCAGCACTCTTACCATGCTGATTTTTGTCATCCTTTGTTCAAATACATGATGGTGCCTTGATTGCTGTGTTAGTGTGGTCATGTTTCTTGCTGCATTGATCACTTTTAGTCAAATATATGCAAAATAGTTAAGGTAACTAAGTGTTTGGTGATGAAAAATTCACTATACTGAGGTTTGATATATTAAGGGTTTACTGCAAACGAAATTGTAATTATATACCAATGATATTTAATGTT
>JAXIVD010002091.1:55000-65000 GCA_036785275.1 Cancer borealis
CACTGTACGTTGGCCTTGCACTTATCTCTCCCTTCATGCCTTTCTTGTCTGAAGAATTGTTCCAGCGCCTTCCTTCACGTACATCCAACGAACCTGCATCTTTGTGTGTAACATCATATCCAGAGCCTCAGCAGGTATGTTACAATGATGAGTATGATTTTGTTACTCTATCCTCATAATAGATTTAATGTATTGACATTGACATATTGACATTTACTGGAAGCAGCATTTGCTGTGGAGCAGGGTTATATTTGCCCCTAGTGTGCGTAAGCTATTTTTTGAAGGTACTACCACAAACAAGCAATTAAAGTTGATTGGAGGATATAATTTAATTCTACATACATGGACCTAACCAATGGTGATGTTTTACTGTGTTTCTTGGTTGTATGTGTCAGGTAACAGAGTGGGAACTTGGAAGAGCGTGCTGTAGTTCTGTGTGTATGTTTTCACTACGAAAAGAACTACACAATGTATAACTTACTTACATTACTTTGAAGAATTATTCAAACTCATCCTTCTTACAGATACATTTATATTTGATGAAAATGCTGTCAGAAAAATTAATTGAAAGTCAAAAAAGTAAACGTGATAGGATTTGTGAATATCAGCAAAATGAGGATGTATGTGTAGGAATATCAATTTATGGGACAATGAAAATTAAACATATAATTATAGAGCAGTTTTATGGGATTCTTTTTAAATGTCTAATTTCTTTTGTATTGAATTGGTTACAGCATTGTGCTTTTTTCAGATGCCTCCCTACATGTTTGAGAAATGTCCATTACATAAGAATTTTTCTTTTCTACAGTTTGATGTATTTTATGATGAAGAAGTAGAAGAAAAATTCAAATTTGGACAAAAAGTCATCGGTGAGGTTCGCTCTGCTAAAGCAAAGTATGACATTCCCAATAAAACAAAGGTTGAAGGTTAGTAACTGATGTCTTTTCAAAACATTGTATGTATTATGTATGTGGCCCGCTAGTTGATTTTCTATGGCCCGCGACCGCTTGTATTATAAAGTTATTTTGTACACGAAAAAACACAGACAGAGTTCCTGTGTCTGTATATGAAATAGTATAGTTACTATAGTAACTAGTACCAGAATGAGTCAATGTTTCAGTACAGGAAGCATCCCACACTCCGTAACCATGATTAATACAGAGTAGTGACGTGTACAATATGCGTAGTGTCTCACCGCTCCTACAGCCAGTCCCGCCATGCCCCCCAGGACACATACATTAGTCTGCCTCCAGGTGCGAGTTGAGCAGCATCGCATCCTTAACATAACGTCCTTAACGCGTCCCTGACAATGAACACAGCTAAGAAAAGAAAGTTTTTTGATGTGAACAGAGTGTTTAATGAGAAATGGGAGGAAGCATATCTTTTCATACAAAATAATGGAAAACCATTGTACAATGTCTTGTGTGTCAACAAACAGTTGCTGTGATGAAAGACTATAATATCAGGCGGCATTATGAAACACTGCACAGCACACAGTATGCCCAGTACGTGGGAAACTCCCGCAGCAATATTTTCACAGATCTAAAGAGCAAGCATGAGAAACAGAAGGAGGTGCTATATAACTTTGGAAAGGCTCAGACAAGCGTTTGGGGAGGAAAAAGTAGCCAGGAAATTTGAAAGTGTGTCATTATCCCACCAAACAGTTGCAAGAAGAGTAACTGATCTTAATGAGCATGTTTCTTTAAAATTGAAGGATATAATGAAGCACTGCAAATACTTTTCATTGGCTTTAGATGAGAGTACAGATATAAGTGATACCAGCCAGTTACTCATATTCACACGTACTGTAGACGAGAATGTTGTGGTACATGAAGAGCTGGTTAAGATGATGTCCTTGAGTGGTGGCACACGAGGCTCAGATAATTATGCTGTGCGCGCGCACACACGCACACCCACCCACCCACCCACCCACCCACCCACCCACCCACCCACCCACCCACCCACCCACCCACCCACCCACCCACCCACCCACCCACCCACCCACCCACCCACCCACCCACCCACCCACGCACGCACGCACGCACGCACGCACGCACGCACGCACGCACGCACGCACGCACGCACGCACGCACACACACACACACACACACACACACACACACACACACACACACACACACACACACACACACACACACGCACACACACGCACACACACCCACACACCCATACACACACTTGGCCCTTCATGTAACCATTTAAACCCAAAGTGGCCCAAGATGTCGAAGAAGTTGGACCACCCTGGTCTAGATCACAAATAGTCCACACCACACACTTGATTTAAATTGGAAAAAAAAAAAAAGATGTTTCTTTTTATAGTAATCCTTCAGTCTGAGAGTGCTGACAAGAGGACTATCTTGGAGTTGCTCAGCCAAGACATCGCCACACTGACAGTTGCCTCTGAAGTGAAAGTGTCCACCAACAAGCCCAAAGGATCCGTTCCAACACCTATCACAGCTGACACAGTTGCATGGATGAAATTACAGGTCAGTCGTTGGAACTCCCTAGAGAGGTGTGCCCATGGTGGAAGATTGTTCATTTGCACCTATTCGTATACTGGAATTTCCAGTCACTTCACTTACATTCTTCTTATGCCCTCATCATTGAATAGTTGAATTGCAAGTTTAGTACTCATTATATTGTTTGTCTCTTTGTGGATGTCCATATCTTTGATATCTTTTTAAACTAACAATTTGATATCATAAGCATATCTGTTGCCTTAGCAACGGTTGTATCTCTTTTCAATTTGTTTTACACACTATCTTTTTACCAATACCTGTACACATTTCCTATGTTTAAAATTTTGAAAATGACATATTATATTTTACAGGGTTTGGTTAACATCGGTAAAAGTCAAGAGAAAATACAACAGAGAACAAAGAATGCTGAAGATAGGCTGAAAACTCTGCTGAATGAAATTTCAAAACCAAATTATGATAAGGTAGGTGACTGATTGATAGTACAGTTGTAGTCCTAAGAGCACAAAAGTTGTTTAGTTTACTAGTTTCATAATGTAATCTGAGCTGCATATACTGTGCACAATATTTGACATCTCATCACAATCTTCGATCTGTTTATCTGTGCCTGTACCTGTTTTATCTATATCACTGGTACCAGCTGGTGTATAACACACTTTGAAACTCAAAATATTCAACTAAAACATCTTCATTAACTTTGAGTATAGAATTTTAACTTTAAATCTGTGATTTAGACTCACTGATACTGATGGAGAACTTGATATAAAACTTATCTTACTCCTATGAATCCATGACTGAATATGTTTTTACAGAAATTTGCATTGGATTAACCAAATGGTTGTGTTAAAACTTTTTTTCTTTTATTGTCACTTGGTTCATTCATTCATCCTCCACCCTTATTCATTCTCATATGTCTATTGATTGGTCAGTCATTGATATTCAAAATGTTTAGTATGTCTTTTAACATCTTCATTCTCTCAAAACATCCTTCTAATATCATTCTTCACCTTATCATCTGTACTACTCCATCGACTTCCTCTTCTTTGTACTTCCTTTCCATATAGTATTTTATACTCTTTTATTCATCAAACTCAACTTTGTACCAAAATATTTGATCCACTATCCTTTTAAGGTGTATAATGTGATATTGCCGTCTTATCCACCTGTAGGTACCTGAGGATGTGCGCACTCGCAATAGTGAGAAAAAACTGGAACTAGAAGCAGAGTTAGAGCAGAGTCGTGATGCCCTCATGAAACTGGAAGCAATGGAGACAGAGTAGAGGTAGGCCAATAATACAAAGAAACTGCACTTGATACAGTAGATGCAGATCAGTGATATAATGAAGCTCCTCTTTCCCGTTTTATTTAATTTTTTTGATAGCCATCAGGTTTTTGCAATGTTAAGGGTACAACAGTAAACTTTGTATCACCACTGCCAGTTTTATATAATTTGGGCACTGAAATGTAAAGCTATATTTCAACAATAATTGAAGAAAGAAAGATATATGATTGTTCATTATGTGTGATTTTACCTTGTGTGTGTGTGTGTGTGTTTGTGTGTGTGTGTGTGTGTGTGTGTATGTGTGTGTGTGTGTGGTGTGGTGTGGTGTAGTGTGGGGTGGGGTGGGGTGGTGTGGGGTGGGGTGGGGTGGGGTGGGGTGGTGGGTGGGGGTGGGGAGGGTTTACCATTAGTATTACACTTTATATATATATATATATATATATATATATATATATATATATATATATATATATATATATATATATATAATATATATAATATATATCATTAACCGTTGGGCCAGTAGGCTTATTGAGGCACAAATGGACTTGCCTCGCCTGTTGTTTGGCGTAGGTTTTTCAGATTTTTATAGTGACGCCTCAAATGCTTAGGTTCTCTCGAGACTTAGGACAGTTGCCTCATTTGAAGTGTATGGATCATCTGCTTGTTACAATAATTCCCCACAGATGTTGAGGGGGATTATTGTAAACACTGGGAAGTGTTATACAATATATTACAGTATAAATACAAGGAATACAGGATGGAGAGACCTTGCATCCTGTGTTGTGAAACCTCAAACCTGTTGACTCAGCTTTGCCCTACCTGTTGGTGGTGTGAACCAATATCTACCTATGTCTGTCTTGAATCTAAGTTTTCTAGCTTGTACCCATTTCCACGTGTCCTATCCTGACTACTAATTTCTAAAACCTGATCAATGTTTCCCTTATTAATTCCTTTTACCCATTTGAAAACCTCAACCATATCCCTCTCTAGCTACACCTCCGCTAGCCACGCTAACCCTCACCACAGGGGCATTTGTTGAGAATGTGAAGTGTGTGTAGTAATGATAAAACTGACTCTATATTCGTGTTCCTAATGCCTGAAAATCATTATATATAATTTTTCATGAGATTCTGAGATGTCAAAAATTTTCTGAAATTTTCAAGGCGACAGACAGCTTTTTTTTTTTTTTTTTTTTTCTATAACAAATCACGTTTTGTTAAATAACTAAAAAACTATGAAGTTTACGTAAAAGACGTATATAATAGTAGATAAAGAGCAGAAGACGCCCGTTCTTTTGAGCTATAGTAAAACAAAATTGGAGTATTACTAACTGAGAAAATAATATATTAGTTTATTTGACAAAATTTCAACAAAACCTTAATTTTCTATTAAACTATAAGGTATATTTTAAATCTGATTCCACCAATGGATAGACAACATTAAACATAATATATTAACTTCTATACATTATTGCTGTTCGACAAATATTTTCCGAGTAAAATGGCAAAAATACATTCAACCAAATTTATGCGGAAAAATTTACGGTGACAAAATTGAAAATCTACAATTGTTACAGAAACCTGAAAAATAACATAAATAACACACTCAACACACAAACACATCGAAAAACACACCTAAACACACTCAAACACCCACTTTCTACCCCCAAACATACACCCAAACATACTAAAAAACACACATACCCCCAAAAAACACACTTTCTATCCCCAAACACCTAAACACCCCAAAAATTGCACACATACCTGAAAAAAAACCATATTCCCCACCCTTAAACATACCCAAACACACCCAAAATACCACATACAGTACTAGTCATAAATACTTTCCACCCCCCAAAACACTTCCCACTCCCAAACATACAAAAAATAACTAGTAATAATATGTATTTGAATCCTTTTTCCCAAATACCTGTACCTTTTAAACGTCATCTATCCTCTCCTATTTCTCTCTATGTGTTTGTATCTATCTGTCTCTCTCCCTCGAGCACACTAACTTTTCTTATATATCCTCTAGTCTCTTTAGGGTGTTTATTTCTGCCACTAAACTTTTCTGACCAAGACCTGCATCATCTCCTCCCCGCCCCGTTTACAGCTTCCTTGTTCCCTACGGCTCAGAAACAAGGCTTATTCCATGTATCCCTTGGTTTCTATGGCCCCTGGCACGCTTTCTCTACCAGATGGAAGAGAAGGGATGAGAGAGGTGAGATGAGGTGAGGTGAAGTGAGGAGAGGAGAGGAGAGGAGAGGAGAGGAGATGAGATGAGATGAGATGTGAAGGCTAAGGATATATGAGAGGAGAGAAAAGGTGTTGAAAGAAGATAAGAATTGAATAGGAGAGAAAATATATGAACAAGAAAAAATACGTTAGGGATGATGTGTGTGTGTGTGTGTGTGTGTGTGTGTGTGATGACATAGTTGACAGAAGTGAAGAGAACAGAAGGTTGGGTTATCATTAGAGATGAGATATAATAGACAAGAACAGACATGACATGACTACAATAGTCTCTCTCTCTCTCTCTCTCTCTCTCTCTCTCTCTCTGCAGAATGTGAAAATAAGGTGTTGTTCATGGATTCTTGACAAGAAGTTTATCTATCTGGATATCTTTCATTCAACTATATATATATATATATATATATATATATATATATATATATATATATATATATATATATATATATATATATATATATGATGGGCAGGCACTAGTGTTTCATCCATTGTTAATGGTGGGCAAATGCTGAGAACCACATGAGGTTCTCACAAAAGACAGCATTACCATTATAAGAAGATTATGCATATTCTATCTTGCCCTCCCTTCGTTCCTCTCCTTTTTTTCATGGCTGAAAATCACTCCCTGCCTCCAATACTACATTTTTCAAAAATAAATTTGAACCACCTCTTACCAAATATATGCCTCCTCTATTGAATTGTAGTGAAGGTATAGTCAATATTGATCAAGCTCCACTTGGACATTGGTGATCATTATGGTCTGATTGATAAGGAGTCAGTATGTTGAGTGTACTGTCAGGAGTTGGATCCCCGTGCGCAGTGTTTTTATGGCCACCTTACATATATATCAATTTATCGTTGTTTTGAAACAAAGGCATTATACTGATGTGCAGTGGTGAAGACCTCCAATGAAGGTTATATGGTAGTATGTACTGTTTTCATTGGTTAAGTGGTTATCTCTTATTGTGGGCCCTCGAAAAAAATCGCTACAAATAAAAGACTAGAGAAAATGGAAAAGTATCTTGTGATTTAGGGGAAACTTAGAAAATGTAGAAACACCCGAAATAATCTAAAAAGAAGGAAAAGTCGTGTAATGATGTGACAGTCAGCGTTGATCAAACTCTTCTTGGATCTTGGAGATTATTATAGTCTGATTGGTAGGACGTTGGTACGTGGTACTTTGAATGTATTGTCAAGGGCTCGATTCCTGGGTGCAGCCCTTTCATTGTTATCTTTCTTGTCTCCTTTTGTTATGTGTGCATGTTTCAAAAAGGCATGACAGAAGAGTGTGAATTTGGTCAACAGAGTAGCTTGTGACACCACCATCATTATTTCCCATGATTGGTGGCAAGTAAATGACTGGATTCATATGGAAAATATTTAACACTGCACTAGAGGCAATGCTAACATATAATACAGAGTTAGGCTTATAAACATATCAGAAAGTTTCTAGAAGAAATCTGAAATCCATGCTCTCAAGAGGTGTACAGCTGTTTTCCAATGGGTTTTTCAAAAGGCATACAGGTGTTATGGGCTTAAATTTGGGGATAGCCAAAATAAGGTGTTTACAAAGGGTTTAGGGAAGAAAAATGCTTAATGCCCTATAAAACCCCCCCAAAAATTAGGTTGTAAGAGACGCTCCAAAGTGACATTCCCTTCTCTGTTGTGCCAACATATATTTCCTGAAAGAGAATGGAAATTAGTTATTCACCACAAACCGAAGCAATCTTATAATCGAAGTTGTGTCTTATATTCACTAAACTGAAATCTGAGGCTGATATATAAAGGGACAGTTATGTCCCTTGCCTCTCTCCTGGGTCTCCATTTACTATACCTCCTCCTTCACTGCTGACTCTGCTGCTGCTTACTCTTCTTCTACCTCCACCACTTGATTTATAATAATAAAAAAAAAAGATTTGGCAGGCTAGCTGCATTTTCTATATATATTTTTTCCAACTCTGTTTTCCTGTTTCCCATGAAATAAATGGTCTTTCCCAATCATCTGACACAAGGATACTCGAATGGTTTTCTACCACCCCAAGTAGTCTATCCACATCCCCAAGGTATATTTGAGGTCATTCATATGTGTGAGATCATCACAAAATGTATACAAGGGAGGAAAACTAAAAAAGTCACTCATGGAGAGACATGACGTGGATGCTGTAGCACACTCGCCACCTTCCTTAAAGTTCAGTATTACTTTCTAGGAGAAGGGTCTGTTTTATTCATCATGGTCTGGATGATCACGCGCTGGACAAGTAATTATCAAGCATTACCACCTCCCCGAAAAGGACAGACGATATAGATGGATGGATAGGCAAGGCTGAGACCTCTGACAACCTGTCCCCTTGCTCCAGTAACCTCACCCTGTTAATGGCAAATTCTCAGCCATAGACTACACTATGGTGTAGTCTATGCCTCAGCCTAACCAGGGTTCGGAGGGAGGGAGCATGGTTTTGATTCGACTCGTGATCGCCAGTCCTCTCACTGAGAGAGCTTGCAGCTCATAATAGCCCGATCTATGGGTAAGGTTGTGACCTTACCCATCACACACCTCATATTTTTGCTCAAGGAGGACAGTAACTTCTTGGTTACCAGTAAAAACTTTGCACCATGAGCGAGACGTGAATCTCAGCCTGCTGAGTGACAGGCAGAGACGTTACCACTGAGGCCTGAGCTATCAAGCATTTTCTTTTGTATATGTGTGTGTGTGTGTGTGTGTGTGTGTGAGTGTGAGTGTGTGTGTGTGTGTGTGTGTGTGTGTGTGTGTGTGTGTGTGTGTGTGTGTGTGTGTGTGTGTGTGTGTGTGTGTGTGTGTGCGCGCGCGCGCGCGTGCGTGCTAGATCCTAAAAAAAGTTTAATGCTTTATAATATTTAAAATATGACTACTTGCCATGGTTAAATAGATTTGGTAACATTATCCGAGAAGTTATTGTACAAGGAAAAATTATAGTTTATATAAGTTTAAAGTGTTTCTTATTTAATGGTAAAAGAGAACAAGTTAACAACCTAAAACAACACTGGAAGATGAAACACTTAACTCAAAAGTGATGGCACTGTCATCTTGTACCCTCGAGCCAATATTAACATGAACTATTGCATCTCGAGCAGTGCATTGACGTACGTAATGGTGAACTAGATTATGTGCACTATGAAAAAAAAAAAAAAAATGGTGCATCGATATTACCTGTCTAATGTACTGTATAAAACACTAATTGCAGCCCAAATCAAAATTATGAATCGTTGTTCTGTATAAGGAACAATGGATATAATTCAGGCTAAACTAATTTTAGACATATGCTACAAAATAGGTCAAAGGTTTCATTTGATTTTCAAGCATCGTGTGACTACAAATTGTAGCACAACTGTAACGTTTGTTCTTATATTGGCAATAAGAGCGGAGCGGAACCGTAACGCTGATTTATGACCGGTTCAAATCATAACAAGGCTATTGCGTAACAGTCACCAAATCAATGGAGTTGGTTAGGTTTCTCAATATTGTTAACTTAAAACAGAGGGTAAAGAAAATTGTGTGACGAAGTGTCCAGGCGGCGGCGGCGGTGGTGCTGTAGATACTGACCGTTGCCGTAAGACTCAACCAGCCTCGAACCGTGACTTCCGTACTTGCTTGCGTATTGTCGTTGGATCCTGTAAGCACCCAAATTATACATTTCTTTAAGTATATTATTAAGTATTCTCTAAGTATATTATTAAGTATAAGCAATTATAACCGATACATAGCTAACATGTACATTCCTCAAGTCCATGTAGGTATTCCTCATTTCTCAAAAAAATTTAAACAAGAGTAAAGAAGAAATATAAAATCATGTTCTATTAATCATATGACTACGTACTATTGATACACTCTATCCCGTTTACTAATTCAAGGATGCAGGTCTAATCGAGAAATATCTTTGAGTGGTATAGTGCTGTTTATTGAGGTGAGGTAGGTGCCGTATGTGTAGTGT
>JAXIVD010002092.1:0-10000 GCA_036785275.1 Cancer borealis
AACAAGGCTGGAGGTTTCGTCACGCAACCCGATGGCGAAATCCTCCCGACAAGCCTTTTTTTTTATTTCCACATTACACTACACACAGAGCAGCTTGCAGCAGCAGCAGCAGCACCACCACCTCTCCCTCCCCAACAAGGCTGGAGGTTTCACCACGCAACCCGATGGCGAAATCCTCCCGGCAAGCCTTTATTTACTTACATCTTTCTACATTACATTACACTACACTATTCTACAACACTTCTACCTCCCTAACAAGGCTGGAGGTTTCGCCACGCAACCCGATGGCGAAATCCTCCGGGCAAGCCTTTATTTATATCTGTTCACACTCTGCTCTACAGAGCAGCCTCCTCACAGTGACCAGCTAATAATAATAAGACTTCTCCCTAACAAGACTATAGAGGTTTCGTCACGCAGCCTGATGGCGAGACCCTCACGGCAAGCCTTTACTTAGAGCTGTCCATACTCAACTCCACACTTTACTTTCCATCTCAACTCGCGTACAGCAGTGGCTGTTGGTTTCTATTTTCATGAAGGTGTATAAAAACAAGACAGACATGTTTCTATTTTGGACTTGTAAATTTTCTGCATAATTTTTTGACTTGCTAACATTATTTCTGATATACTTTACAACTATAGACGATTGCACCAGACCAAGCGCCGGGGGTAGCTATGACTCTACAAGCGCGGGTAATCGGCGGGGGTAGCTATTAGTCACTTAAATAGCAAACATCATACCGTATATAAATCTTGAGGACATACTTGGATCCATTCTCTCAAGGTAGCAGCGAAAACGAAGACTACAATTTCCCACTTATAGCATTAGGTTCAATTCTCGTTTCCACAAGACAGACATGTTTCTATTTTGGACTTGTAAATTTTCTGTTAAATTTTTTGACTTGCTAACATTATTTCTGATATACTTTACAACTATAGACGATTGCACCAGACCAAGCGCCGGTAAACGGCGGGGGTAGCTATGACTCTACAAGCGCGGGTAATCGGCGGGGGTAGCTATTAGTCACTTAAATAGCAAACATCATACCGTATATAAATCTTGAGGACATACTTGGATCCATTCTCTCAAAGTAGCAGCGAAAACGAAGACTACAATTTCCCACTTATAGCATTAGGTTCAATTCTCGTTTCCACATTAAAAGCGTAATGAATATGATATTGGTGTTCAGTACGTAATATCCTTGTAAAATATATTTGGATTAACTTAGTTTCAGAGGTGACACCAAAAACCAAGATTTATTTATTTATATCTTTCCACACTCAAATCAACAGAACAGCAGCAGTACTCTCGCTACGAACCGCTTGCACTTCTGCCTCCCTAACAAGGCTAAAAAGATTTTGTCACGCATCCCGATGGCGAAATCCTCCCGGCAAACCCATATTTACATTACTACACACCCTTATCTATAGAACAGCATCCTCACTGTCATTCGCTAAGACTGCACCGTAAAAAGAATATAGAGGTTTCGTCACGCAACGTAACATCCGAAAGTAACCTCAAGACGGTCTTGTGTGCAGTTGTACACAAAAGTAACTGTCGAACTTGAACGTATCATCGAAAAATAACACGTCAGAGTCTTGTGCAGTTGCACTCAAAAACAAGTGTCGAACTTAAACGTATCATCGAAAAGTATCACAAAAGTAACCTCAAGTCGCAAAACTAACACGTCAGACAGTCTTGAGACTATAGAAATCCTCCACGTATACTGACGGTAAATCATTACAAGGCCTTTCTACTGGTATTAAAAGAAAATCTTCTTGGGCTTTACTTCTCGAGATATTTAAATTTGAAGAAAAAAAATATAATTACATTTCACCATATATATTTTACGCCACTAAACACATCCCACCCGCTAAGGGAATACATTACTTTTCTTCTACAAGTACGCAATAAAAAATTTCCAAACTAAGGCTCATTAAGAAAATCTGTTTGTAGCATTTACAAGCTCGCAGCCTACTCTATTTGCACTAAGAATATCAACGTTCTATCTTAAATACTAACACAAATACATGGTAGCATTAATAATTTTCACTCGTGGGCTCCAGCACATAGTTGCTTGTTTTAGGTAGTTTCACCTGGCCCGGTGAGATAGTCTAGGTTCATTACGGATATGTGGTGAGACAGGCTAGGAAAGTGTCTGTCTCTTTCTCTCTCTGTGTCTGTCTCTTTCTCTCTCTGTGTCTGTCTCTGTCTCTTTCTCTGTGTCTGTCTCTGTCTCTTTCTCTGTCTCTTTCTCTCTCTCTCTCTGTCTCTTTCTCTTTCTCTCTCTGTCTCTTTCTCTCTCTCTCTGTCTCTTTCTCTGTCTCTTTCTCTCCCTGTCTCTGTCTCTTTCTTTCTCTGTCTCTTTCTCTCTCTGTGTCTGTCTCTGTCTCTTTCTCTCTCTGTGTCTATCTCTGTCTCTTTCTTTCTCTTTCTCTCTCTGTGTCTGTCTCTGTCTCTTTCTCTCTCTCTCTGTGTCTATCTCTGTCTCTTTCTCTCTCTCTTTCTCTCCCTGTCTCTGTCTCTTTCTCTCTCTCTTTCTCTGTCTCTTTCTCTCTCTGTGTCTGTCTCTTTCTCTCTCTGTGTCTATCTCTGTCTCTTTCTCTCCCTGTCTCTTTCTCTCCCTGTCTCTTTCTCTCTCTGTGTCTATCTCTGTCTCTTTCTCTCCCTGTCTCTTTCTCTCTCTGTCTCTTTCTCTCCCTGTCTCTTTCTCTCTCTGTGTCTATCTCTGTCTCTTTCTCTCCCTGTCTCTTTCTCTCTCTGTGTCTATCTCTGTCTCTTTCTCTCCCTGTCTCTCTCTCTTTCTCTGTCTCTTTCTCTCTCTGTGTCTGTCTCTTTCTCTCTCTGTGTCTATCTCTGTCTCTCTCTGTGTCTATCTCTGTCTCTTTCTCTCCCTGTCTCTTTCTCTCTCTGTGTCTATCTCTGTCTCTTTCTCTCTCTGTCTCTTTCTCTTTCTCTCTCTCTGTCTCTTTCTCTTTCTCTTTCTCTCTCTGTCTCTTTCTCTCTCTGTGTCTGTCTCTGTCTCTTTCTCTCTCTGTGTCTGTCTCTTTCTCTCTCTCTGTCTCTTTCTCTTTCTCTCTCTGTCTCTTTCTCTCTCTGTCTCTTTCTCTCTCTGTGTCTGTCTCTTTCTCTTTCTTTCTGTCTCTTTCTCTCACTGTGTCTGTCTCTTTCTCTGTCTCTTTCTTTCTCTGTCTCTTTCTCTCTCTGTCTCTTTCTCTCTCTGTGTCTGTCTCTTTCTCTTTCTTTCTGTCTCTTTCTCTCACTGTGTCTGTCTCTTTCTCTTTCTTTCTGTCTCTTTCTCTCACTGTGTCTGTCTCTTTCTCTGTCTCTGTCTCTTTCTCTCTCTGTCTCTTTCTCTCTCTGTGTCTGTTTCTTTCTCTTTCTTTCTGTCTCTTTCTCTCACTGTGTCTGTCTCTGTCTCTTTCTCTCTCTGTGTCTGTTTCTTTCTCTTTCTTTCTGTCTCTTTCTCTCACTGTGTCTGTCTCTGTCTCTGTCTCTTTCTCTCTCTGTGTTTGTCTCGCGTCGCGCCGCCTCCTCCAATTTTAGTACGGGAAGGACTTACTATCCGTTACAGTTGCTAGAGGTAGGTAACCTTGTTCACTCAGAGCTCTCCCGCAGTCTCAATGCAGCAGGCGGTGAAACATTGTCCCGCGCCGCCTCCTCCAAGTTTAGTACGGGAAGGACTTACTATCCGTTACAGTTGCTAGAGGTAGGTAACCTTGTTCACTCAGAGCTCTCCCGCAGTCTCAATGCAGCAGGCGGTGAAACATTGTCCCGCGCCGCCTCCTCCAAGTTTAGTACGGTAAGGACTTACTATCCGTTACAGTTGCTAGAGGTTAGGTAACCTTGTTCACTCAGAGCCTCTCCCGCAGTCTCAATGCAGCAGGCGGTGAAACATTGTCCCGCGCCGCCTCCTCCAAGTTTAGTACGGCAAGGACTTACTATCCGTTACAGTTGCTAGAGGTAAGTAACCTTGTTCACTCAGAGCCTCTCCCGCAGTCTCAATGCAGCAGGCGGTGAAACATTGTCCGGCGCCGCCTCCTCCAAGTTTAGTACGGCAAGGACTTACTATCCGTTACAGTTGCTAGAGGTAGGTAACCTTGTTCAATCAGAGCTCTCCCGCAGTCTCAATGCAGCAGGCGGTGAAACATTGTCCCGCGCCGCCTCCTCCAAGTTTAGTACGGCAAGGACTTACTATCCGTTACAGTTGCTAGAGGTTAGGTAACCTTGTTCACTCAGAGCCTCTCCCGCAGTCTCAATGCAGCAGGCGGTGAAACATTGTCCCGCGCCGCCTCCTTCCAAGTTTAGTACGGCAAGGACTTACTATCCGTTACAGTTGCTAGAGGTAGGTAACCTTGTTCACTCAGAGCTCTCCCGCAGTCTCAATGCAGCAGGCGGTGAAACATTGTCCGGCGCCGCCTCCTCCAAGTTTAGTACGGGAAGGACTTACTATCCGTTACAGTTGCTAGAGGTAGGTAACCTTGTTCACTCAGAGCTCTCCCGCAGTCTCAATGCAGCAGGCGGTGAAACATTGTCCCGCGCCGCCTCCTCCAAGTTTAGTACGGTAAGGACTTACTATCCGTTACAGTTGCTAGAGGTTAGGTAACCTTGTTCACTCAGAGCCTCTCCCGCAGTCTCAATGCAGCAGGCGGTGAAACATTGTCCCGCGCCGCCTCCTCCAAGTTTAGTACGGCAAGGACTTACTATCCGTTACAGTTGCTAGAGGTAGGTAACCTTGTTCACTCAGAGCTCTCCCGCAGTCTCAATGCAGCAGGCGGTGAAACATTGTCCCGCGCCGTCTCCTCCAAGTTTAGTACGGGAAGGACTTACTATCCGTTACAGTTGCTAGAGGTAGGTAACCTTGTTCACTCAGAGCCTCTCCCGCAGTTATAGTGCGAGATGGTATCTCCATACATTGCTTAACGGCTAGTTACCACCTTGACGGAAGAAAACTGCGGGAGAGGCGAGCCTTGTCGCTAAGAGACTCACAATCTGGCCGTGATTAGAAATGTTGTAGTCTTACCAAATATTACCAGACTACCAGATATCACTAAGAAAAACTGAGTATACCATCGTCTTCGTCATACAATGATGCACATGATGAAATAAAAAAAATAACATTAAAACGACATTTGCTACAAAATAATTGAAGGAAAAAAAAATAGCGCATAAAGAATTTTTTCAAATGTTCTCCTTCAACTCGCTGTTTCTCACATTTATTAAGCTCGTATTGTATTTTCAAATCCAGGTTCATAATCTGCACTCATTGACGATCAGTATGATGTACCATAACAACTGATATAAAATATTGTAGTTGGTTAAAAAGGCAGATAAAAAAATACTGTCAAATCTACAAGAAAACCGTCCAAGGCGGGTTTTCAAGGATTCGAATTTAACGACCATTTAAACCACTCATTATTTTTTCCACCACCATGTGTTACATACCGTAGCCATCAGCAAGCCTTCCACTACTCGAAGCAATAATTGGAAATTCAATGTAAGCTAATATAACCGAGTTACGAAGTGGTGAAGCACAACATGTCAAAACATTTCTTTATGCGCTATTTCATTCTACCTCGATTATATTCTAATAGATAAAGAAATAAAGCTGTCAATTGTAGCTCATCATATGCACCATTCTATCACCTACACGATGGTTGTTTTCATTTTTCTAACCGACGTCTGACACTTCCGTAATAACCGATAATATTGCAACATTGTTCAACTCCATCCTCACGTCGACCCCAACCCTCACTCTCCCGGTCTTACACACCGGGAACACCTCTCACACGCCTTAACTAACACAGCGCCTCACACACACACACACACACACACACACACACACACACACAAAAAGATATATATATTTAAATCAATTCAACAAATAGAACATAGAAATCGATTCAGTTACTACTACTAACCCTCCCGATATGTAAGAGCGGGAACACCTCTCACACGCCTTATTAACTAACTAACACACAGCAGCGTCACACACACAAATACATAGAGAAGACATTAAACAAAACACACAAATTCAATCACGCACTAGTAACAACACAACAACACGGTCTTTTTATAAGTCCAAATAGGAACATGTGTGGCTTGTGGACAAACAAAAACGCTAAACAGATGCATATCCGAAGGGTGGTTTTAAAAAAAGTACGGAATTCGATAAAGAATTCCATTTTTTTATCTCCACGGATACGCAAATGTGGCGGCAAACATTATACCTCTTGTATACAGCAGAAAAAAACAATTAACATACTGTAAAGCTTGATACTACTACGTTTACCTTGTACAAACAATGTCCCGGGCTCGCAACAGAGGAGGCAGTCGGGGTGCGAGAAACTTATCGTGGCTCTACCGCTCTCAGTCGCCGCCCGGCGCTGCCAACGGGGGAGAAACCAGTCACGAGAAACAATGGAGTGTGTGTATAGTGAGCCTCCTATATCTCCCGCGCTGCCAACCTGGAGACAGCAAGGAGTGACGAGAGAGAGTGTATAGCGAGCCGCCTCGCTCTCCCGCGCTGCCAACGTGGGGACAGCAAGGAGTGACGAGAGTGGGTGTATAACGAGCCGCCTCGCTCTCCCGCGCTGCCAACGTGGAGACAGCAAGGAGTGACGAGAGAGAGTGTATAGTGAGCCGCCCCGCTCTCCCGCGCTGCCAACGTGGAGACAGCAAGGAGTGACGAGAGAGAGGGTATAGCGAGCCGTCCCGCTCTCCCGCGCTGCCAACGTGGAGATGGCAAGGAGTGACGAGAGAGAGTGTATAGTGAGCCGTCCCGCTCTCCCGCGCTGCCAACGTGGAGATGGCAAGGAGTGACGAGAGAGAGTGTATAGTGAGCCGTCCCGCTCTCCCGCGCTGCCAACGTGGAGACGGCAAGGAGTGACGAGAGAGAGTGTATAGTGAGCCGTCCCGCTCTCCCGCGCTGCCAACGTGGAGACGGCAAGGAGTGACGAGAGAGAGTGTATAGCGAGCCGTCCCGCTCTCCCGCGCTGCCAACGTGGAGACAGCAAGGAGTGACGAGAGAGAGGGTATAGCGAGCCGTCCCGCTCTCCCGCGCTGCCAACGTGGAGATGGCAAGGAGTGACGAGAGAGAGTGTATAGTGAGCCGTCCCGCTCTCCCGCGCTGCCAACGTGGAGATGGCAAGGAGTGACGAGAGAGAGTGTATAGTGAGCCGCCCCGCTCTCCCGCGCTGCCAACGTGGAGACAGCAAGGAGTGACGAGAGAGAGGGTATAGCGAGCCGTCCCGCTCTCCCGCGCTGCCAACGTGGAGATGGCAAGGAGTGACGAGAGAGAGTGTATAGCGAGCCGTCCCGCTCTCCCGCGCTGCCAACGTGGGGACAGCAAGGAGTGACGAGAGGGAATATATAGCGAGCCGCCCCGCTCCCCGCGCTGGCCAACGTGGAGACAGCAAGGAGTGACGAGAGAGAGTGGAGAAAATGTTTCTCCCGGGCTAGGAAGACGGGACATGCTCGGTAGGCGATGGGTGAGCGCGGGATGGAGTTGCCAGTGAGGAGAATCGGTCTCCCGCGCTACCAGCGCGGGGAGTTGCCGGCGGAGCGGGGCTGGTTTTGGACACGAGAACGGGCCGAGCGGGGCCCAAAGTGGCTTAAAATTTCCAATGTGGAGCGCGGGGCCAACTCGCCCCGCTCTCTTTCATGCTGCACCAAGCTTGGGCGCGGTAAAGGTAGCCGCTACCCCCAGGGAAGACTAACACGAGTTCGACCTGAAAAATATAGTAGGGAGGCGAGGTTGCTGGATCAACCTCAGTGCCGTCCCTCACGCTGAATGCTGCATACGTGCGTCAGACATCAGTCCTAACCACTTGGTTCTCTCTACCTATTACTAAGAAGGTACCGAGGCTATATACTAAGGGTGGCGGTTAGTGATTGAGATGCACTGGTGACGACCATTGGCACATCGAGCGTGTTAACGTGGTGGCGTAAAACACTGCTAGAGAGAGCAAAGGCCACGCACAACTTATATATATTTCTATATATATACGTATACATATGAACCACCCACATATTCTGCGTGCAGACTTTTACGACTGTCTCATGCAACACCCCCTCTCCTTTTGGAAGAGAAGCTCCACGGCATTAGCTGTGGCTCCTCGTGGCGGCGCACATGATGATATGGTGTTAGCTAAAGCGGGGAGCCTTCAATGCAGCGACCCCTCTTACTTTGTGATGGTTACTCCACTACCCGTGCGATAACTCATCCCGTAGGTTAAAGAATCATCACTTTAACCTCTCTACACTGACGCAGCTTCTAACGAACGGTCAGTTGGAACGAAGCACACTTTTGTTTCTTTTCGTGAGCAAAGACGGGTTATAAACGTTTCCCAGCAGCTTACAACTACTACCACAAACTTGGATGGTGTAACGTACGTTATTTCCATTCCCCCCTTAGAGAGAAGGGACGCTTGAATGGTGTAACGTACGTTATTTCCATATCACCCTTAGAGAGAAGGGACGCTAGAATGGTGTAACGTACGTTATTTCCATTCCCCCCTTAGAGAGAAGGGACACACTTGAATGGTGTAACGAAGGTTATTTCCATTTCCCCCTTAAAGAGAAGGGACGCGGCGTCGCGGGCCAATGCTGCCAATGGACGCTTAGCGCTATTACTAAACATTACAATCAAAAAGTTTTGATGTAACATAGCTACCTGGTTGATCCTGCCAGTAGTCATATGCTTGTCTCAAAGATTAAGCCATGCATGTCTAAGTACAAGCCGATTTAAGGCGAAACCGCGAATGGCTCATTAAATCAGCTATGATTCATTGGATCTGTACCCACACTTACTTGGATAACTGTGGTAATTCTAGAGCTAATACATGCACCACGTCTCTGACCGCAAGGGAAGAGCGCTTTTATTAGTTCAAAACCGGTCGGACTTCGGTCCGTCACCCCACCGTGTTGAATCTGAATAACTTGTCGCTGAGCGCACGGTCTCCGCACCGGCGCCGCCTCTTTCAAGTGTCTGCCTTATCAGCTTTCGATTGTAGGTTATACGCCTACAATGGCTATAACGGGTAACGGGGAATCAGGGTTCGATTCCGGAGAGGGAGCCTGAGAAACGGCTACCACATCTAAGGAAGGCAGCAGGCACGCAAATTACCCACTCCCGGCACGGGGAGGTAGTGACGAAAAATAACGATGCGAGACTCATCCGAGGCCTCGCAATCGGAATGAGTACACTTTAAATCCTTTAACGAGGATCTATTGGAGGGCAAGTCTGGTGCCAGCAGCCGCGGTAATTCCAGCTCCAATAGCGTATATTAAAGTTGTTGCGGTTAAAAAGCTCGTAGTTGGATTTCAGTTCTGGACTGACGGTTCACCGCCCGGTGCATACTGTCACGCTCCGAACAGCCACAACAGCCCGCTGGCTCGCACGGGGTGCTCTTCATCGAGTGTCCCGCGTGGCCGGCAGAGTTTACTTTGAAAAAATTAGAGTGCTCAAAGCAGGCTACACTGACGGCCTGAATGCCTATGCATGGAATAATGGAATAGGACCTCGGTTCTATTTTGTCGGTTTTCTGAACCCGAGGTAATGACTAATAGGAACAGGCGGGGGCATTCGTATTGCGACGCTAGAGGTGAAATTCTTGGACCGTCGCAAGACGAACTACTGCGAAAGCATTTGCCAAGGATGTTTTCATTAATCAAGAACGAAAGTTAGAGGTTCGAAGGCGATCAGATACCGCCCTAGTTCTAACCATAAACGATGCTGACCAGCGATCCGCCGGCGTTATTCCCATGACCCGGCGGGCAGCTTCCGGGAAACCAAAGTCTTTGGGTTCCGGGGGAAGTATGGTTGCAAAGCTGAAACTTAAAGGAATTGACGGAAGGGCACCACCAGGAGTGGAGCCTGCGGCTTAATTTGACTCAACACGGGGAACCTCACCAGGCCCAGACACCGGAAGGATTGACAGATTGAGAGCTCTTTCTCGATTCGGTGGGTGGTGGTGCATGGCCGTTCTTAGTTGGTGGAGC
>JAXIVD010002092.1:22500-30000 GCA_036785275.1 Cancer borealis
TAAACAAAACACACAAATTCAATCACGCACTAGTAACAACACAACAACACGGTCTTTTTATAAGTCCAAATAGGAACATGTGTGGCTTGTGGACAAACAAAAACGCTAAACAGATGCATATCCGAAGGGTGGTTTTAAAAAAAGTACGGAATTCGATAAAGAATTCCATTTTTTTATCTCCACGGATACGCAAATGTGGCGGCAAACATTATACCTCTTGTATACAGCAGAAAAAAACAATTAACATACTGTAAAGCTTGATACTACTACGTTTACCTTGTACAAACAATGTCCCGGGCTCGCAACAGAGGAGGCAGTCGGGGTGCGAGAAACTTATCGTGGCTCTACCGCTCTCAGTCGCCGCCCGGCGCTGCCAACGGGGGAGAAACCAGTCACGAGAAACAATGGAGTGTGTGTATAGTGAGCCTCCTATATCTCCCGCGCTGCCAACCTGGAGACAGCAAGGAGTGACGAGAGAGAGTGTATAGCGAGCCGCCTCGCTCTCCCGCGCTGCCAACGTGGGGACAGCAAGGAGTGACGAGAGTGGGTGTATAACGAGCCGCCTCGCTCTCCCGCGCTGCCAACGTGGAGACAGCAAGGAGTGACGAGAGAGAGTGTATAGTGAGCCGCCCCGCTCTCCCGCGCTGCCAACGTGGAGACAGCAAGGAGTGACGAGAGAGAGGGTATAGCGAGCCGTCCCGCTCTCCCGCGCTGCCAACGTGGAGATGGCAAGGAGTGACGAGAGAGAGTGTATAGTGAGCCGTCCCGCTCTCCCGCGCTGCCAACGTGGAGATGGCAAGGAGTGACGAGAGAGAGTGTATAGTGAGCCGTCCCGCTCTCCCGCGCTGCCAACGTGGAGACGGCAAGGAGTGACGAGAGAGAGTGTATAGTGAGCCGTCCCGCTCTCCCGCGCTGCCAACGTGGAGACGGCAAGGAGTGACGAGAGAGAGTGTATAGCGAGCCGTCCCGCTCTCCCGCGCTGCCAACGTGGAGACAGCAAGGAGTGACGAGAGAGAGGGTATAGCGAGCCGTCCCGCTCTCCCGCGCTGCCAACGTGGAGATGGCAAGGAGTGACGAGAGAGAGTGTATAGTGAGCCGTCCCGCTCTCCCGCGCTGCCAACGTGGAGATGGCAAGGAGTGACGAGAGAGAGTGTATAGTGAGCCGCCCCCGCTCTCCCGCGCCTGCCAACGTGGAGACAGCAGGAGTGACGAGAGAGCGGGTATAGCGAGCCGTCCCGCTCTCCCGCGCTGCCAACGTGGAGATGGCAAGGAGTGGACGAGAGAGAGTGTATAGCGAGCCGTCCCGCTCTTCCCGCGCTGCCAACGTGGGGACAGCAAGGAGTGACGAGAGGGAATATATAGCGAGCCGCCCCGCTCTCCGCGCCTGGCCAACGTGGAGACAGCAAGGAGTGACGAGAGAGAGTGGAGAAAACTGTTTCTCCCCGGGCTAGGAAGACGGGACATGCTCGGTAGGCGATGGGTGAGGCGCGGGGATGGAGTTGCCAGTGAGGAGAATCGGTCTCCCGCGCTACCAGCGCGGGGAGTTGCCGGCGGAGCGGGGCTGGTTTTGGACACGAGAACGGGCCGAGCGGGGCCCAAAGTGGCTTAAATTTCCAATGTGGAGCGCGGGGCCAACTCGCCCCGCTCTCTTTCATGCTGCACCAAGCTTGGGCGCGGTAAAGGTAGCCGCTACCCCCAGGGAAGACTAACACGAGTTCGACCTGAAAAATATAGTAGGGAGGCGAGGTTGCTGGATCAACCTCAGTGCCGTCCCTCACGCTGAATGCTGCATACGTGCGTCAGACATCAGTCCTAACCACTTGGTTCTCTCTACCTATTACTAAGAAGGTACCGAGGCTATATACTAAGGGTGGCGGTTAGTGATTGAGATGCACTGGTGACGACCATTGGCACATCGAGCGTGTTAACGTGGTGGCGTAAAACACTGCTAGAGAGAGCAAAGGCCACGCACAACTTATATATATTTCTATATATATACGTATACATATGAACCACCCACATATTCTGCGTGCAGACTTTTACGACTGTCTCATGCAACACCCCCTCTCCTTTTGGAAGAGAAGCTCCACGGCATTAGCTGTGGCTCCTCGTGGCGGCGCACATGATGATATGGTGTTAGCTAAAGCGGGGAGCCTTCAATGCAGCGACCCCTCTTACTTTGTGATGGTTACTCCACTACCCGTGCGATAACTCATCCCGTAGGTTAAAGAATCATCACTTTAACCTCTCTACACTGACGCAGCTTCTAACGAACGGTCAGTTGGAACGAAGCACACTTTTGTTTCTTTTCGTGAGCAAAGACGGGTTATAAACGTTTCCCAGCAGCTTACAACTACTACCACAAACTTGGATGGTGTAACGTACGTTATTTCCATTCCCCCCTTAGAGAGAAGGGACGCTTGAATGGTGTAACGTACGTTATTTCCATATCACCCTTAGAGAGAAGGGACGCTAGAATGGTGTAACGTACGTTATTTCCATTCCCCCCTTAGAGAGAAGGGACACACTTGAATGGTGTAACGAAGGTTATTTCCATTTCCCCCTTAAAGAGAAGGGACGCGGCGTCGCGGGCCAATGCTGCCAATGGACGCTTAGCGCTATTACTAAACATTACAATCAAAAAGTTTTGATGTAACATAGCTACCTGGTTGATCCTGCCAGTAGTCATATGCTTGTCTCAAAGATTAAGCCATGCATGTCTAAGTACAAGCCGATTTAAGGCGAAACCGCGAATGGCTCATTAAATCAGCTATGATTCATTGGATCTGTACCCACACTTACTTGGATAACTGTGGTAATTCTAGAGCTAATACATGCACCACGTCTCTGACCGCAAGGGAAGAGCGCTTTTATTAGTTCAAAACCGGTCGGACTTCGGTCCGTCACCCCACCGTGTTGAATCTGAATAACTTGTCGCTGAGCGCACGGTCTCCGCACCGGCGCCGCCTCTTTCAAGTGTCTGCCTTATCAGCTTTCGATTGTAGGTTATACGCCTACAATGGCTATAACGGGTAACGGGGAATCAGGGTTCGATTCCGGAGAGGGAGCCTGAGAAACGGCTACCACATCTAAGGAAGGCAGCAGGCACGCAAATTACCCACTCCCGGCACGGGGAGGTAGTGACGAAAAATAACGATGCGAGACTCATCCGAGGCCTCGCAATCGGAATGAGTACACTTTAAATCCTTTAACGAGGATCTATTGGAGGGCAAGTCTGGTGCCAGCAGCCGCGGTAATTCCAGCTCCAATAGCGTATATTAAAGTTGTTGCGGTTAAAAAGCTCGTAGTTGGATTTCAGTTCTGGACTGACGGTTCACCGCCCGGTGCATACTGTCACGCTCCGAACAGCCACAACAGCCCGCTGGCTCGCACGGGGTGCTCTTCATCGAGTGTCCCGCGTGGCCGGCAGAGTTTACTTTGAAAAAATTAGAGTGCTCAAAGCAGGCTACACTGACGGCCTGAATGCCTATGCATGGAATAATGGAATAGGACCTCGGTTCTATTTTGTCGGTTTTCTGAACCCGAGGTAATGACTAATAGGAACAGGCGGGGGCATTCGTATTGCGACGCTAGAGGTGAAATTCTTGGACCGTCGCAAGACGAACTACTGCGAAAGCATTTGCCAAGGATGTTTTCATTAATCAAGAACGAAAGTTAGAGGTTCGAAGGCGATCAGATACCGCCCTAGTTCTAACCATAAACGATGCTGACCAGCGATCCGCCGGCGTTATTCCCATGACCCGGCGGGCAGCTTCCGGGAAACCAAAGTCTTTGGGTTCCGGGGGAAGTATGGTTGCAAAGCTGAAACTTAAAGGAATTGACGGAAGGGCACCACCAGGAGTGGAGCCTGCGGCTTAATTTGACTCAACACGGGGAACCTCACCAGGCCCAGACACCGGAAGGATTGACAGATTGAGAGCTCTTTCTCGATTCGGTGGGTGGTGGTGCATGGCCGTTCTTAGTTGGTGGAGCGATTTGTCTGGTTAATTCCGATAACGAACGAGACTCTGGCCTACTAACTAGTCGACGGATCTCCAGCAATTGGTGTCCAGTTCGCAGCTTCTTCTTAGAGGGATAAGCGGCAATTCTAGCCGCACGAGATTGAGCAATAACAGGTCTGTGATGCCCTTAGATGTTCTGGGCCGCACGCGCGCTACACTGAAGGGATCAACGTGTCCTCCCCCTCCGAGAGGAGCGGGTAACCCGTTGAAATCCTTTCATGATAGGGATTGGGGTTTGCAATTGTCTCCCATGAACGAGGAATTCCCAGTAAGCGCAAGTCATGAGCTTGCGTTGATTACGTCCCTGCCCTTTGTACACACCGCCCGTCGCTACTACCGATTGAATGATTTAGTGAGGCCTTCGGACTGGCGCTCTTGGATGCCGGGCCCTCGGTTCGCCGTTGGGTCTCTCGGCGCCTCGAGCTGACGGAAAGATGTCCAAACTTGATCATTTAGAGGAAGTAAAAGTCGTAACAAGGTTTCCGTAGGTGAACCTGCGGAAGGATCATTAACGTGTTTGCTTGCAGCAACAAAAACCAAAAAATTCGGGTGGCCGGGTACCGACCAAAAAAAAAAAAATTGACCGATGCATCAATTTTTGGCGGCCCGGCCTGAGAACAGGCAAACAGTGCCGCAGCTCAACCCACACTCTTCTCTTCTGTCCATTGTGGACAGAGGTAGACCATTACTCACACCACCGGTACTCCAACCAACCGACGTACGCTAGGTTGGCCGACTTTTATCGGGCAAAGTTTCCGAATGATAGCGGTCACTTAACGTCGTCGGGAGGTGTCACCGGCTGGTAACGAGGTACTTCTCACAAACCTGTGACTATCTATTTAAACCCAGTATACTACGTCTTCCCACTATCGTCTCCCGAGGCAGAGATGGCGGAAGTCTTGAAAGTCGGCAATTGAGACTGACGTAATGACAAAAATCACAACTCTTAACGGTGGATCACTCGGCTCGTGGGTCGATGAAGACCGCAGCAAGCTGCGTGTCGGTATGTGAATCGCAAGAATACCAGATACATCGACAAGTCGAACGCACATTGCGGCGGCGGCACTCTCATGTGCTGCCGTCACTCCTACACGAGGGTCGGATATCAAATCCAATACATCGGCTTTGTTACCACCGGCAGAGTAGTAGTAGTAGTAGTAGTAGTAGCAGCTTTGTCTCTACTCTCTCTCTCTCTCTCTACTGCGTGCGTGGCATTGACCGCCTTGGGGAGGTTCGCCTCTTTGACGAGAGTCAAATTGGCGTTCCCTAAAGATGTGCTGCCAAGCCAAAGTCATATATCTGTGGACTTGGTGGCAAGGACCATGTACAGACATACAACGCTTACGCGCTGTTTTGTTTGTCGCCGTCCATGCCTGTTGCCTCGTTTCCCTCCAAGGAAGGACAGAGGCTCTGTTGCATGCTAAAGTCGCGTATGGGCGTCTTGAAGGCGACCGGGTCGGTTTATACTACTTACACCTCGGTTCGTTAGCTGCAGCACCCATCCTTATCAAACCTTAATGGGAACGGGCGCACACAAACCAAAACTGGAAGCCAGTGACTACTTTATAGTAGTCGCTACTGCTCCAATGTCGACCTCGTGTTAGGGTAGAGTACCCGCCAAATTTAAGCATATTAATAAGCGGAGGAAAAGAAACCAACAGGGATTCCCTTAGTAAGGGCGACTGAACTGGGAAAAGCCCAGCGCATAACCTGGCGTCGTGACCCGGCGCCAGGGGTGTTGCGTTTCGGAGGGTCCGGCACGCAGTCTCTCACCGCCTAAGTTATGCTTGAAAGCGGCCACTACCCATGGAGGGTGACAGGCCCGTGTGGCGGCGCCCGCGAGGGTACACGAGAGATTGTCGGAAAGGGCCTCTCCGTAGAGTCGGGTTGCTTGAAAATGCAGCCCTAAGCAGGTGGTAAACTCCATCTAAGGCTAAATATGACCACGAGACCGATAGCGAACAAGTACCGTGAGGGAAAGTTGAAAAGAACTTTGAAGAGAGAGTTCAAGAGTACGTGAAACCGTTAAGAGCCAAACGGGTGGGACCTCGAAGGTCGAACCGAGGGGATTCAGCTCGTCGGCCAAAGCCGGCTGGACGTTGGGATTCGCTTATGCGACCCAGGAACTCTTGGGCGTGCCCACGTTCAAGCCGGCGCCGGCGGGCGTATTTCCCCTCGTGATGTAGGTCGCCGCGACCCGTTGCTGGGGACGTCTAAGGCCCGGGCGGACTGGTACCCCAACGTCGTGCACTTTTAGTGCCGGCGAAGGGGGAAACCTCCGGTGTCCTGGCTGCCCTGCGACGGTCGTGTAGCAGAGGGGCGCATCCACGCCAATACTTCCTCTCGCGGCGTGCAAAAGGTCGGTGACCCACCCGACCCGTCTTGAAACACGGACCAAGGAGTCTAACATGTGTGCGAGTCATTGGGCGCACTAAACCCAAAGGCGCAATGAAAGTGAAAGGGGGGTGTCCCGGCTTCGGTCGGTGGCGCCCTCCGGGGCCGATCCCTGACCGGCCGATGCCGCCGGGTCTCCCATACCAAAGCGAGGTCATTCCAAAAGAGGTGCGCGGGGTGAGTCCCTCTCCCCTGTTGTCTACCTCTGGCTTCGTGGGTTGCCCGGCGCGCTCGGTGGTCCGAGCATGCTCGCCTGTACGCAGGGGGGCGCAGGCCCGGGACTTGCCATACGACGCCGTCGCGCGAATCTGTTGTTGGCCTCATCGGCTCTGCTTGGGCTCTCGGTTGGTGTGCCGCGTGTCTTTGGGCGGGCTTTGGGCGGGGGCTTCACGGCTTCTTCCTGGGTTCGTCCGGCGCGGTTACGCCTTCTGATCCTGCTCTGTCCGGAGTGGCCTAGCGCGTGTGCTGTCGGCAAGTACCATGAGCAGACATGTTGGGACCCGAAAGATGGTGAACTATGCCTGGCCAGGATGAAGCCAGAGGAAACTCTGGTGGAGGTCCGTAGCAATTCTGACGTGCAAATCGATTGTCAGAGCTGGGTATAGGGGCGAAAGACTAATCGAACCATCTAGTAGCTGGTTCCCTCCGAAGTTTCCCTCAGGATAGCTGGTACTCGCGGAAACAAAGGAGTTTCATCCGGTAAAGCGAATGATTAGAGGTCTTGGGGACGAAACGTCCTCAACCTATTCTCAAACTTTAAATGGGTGAGATGCCGAGCTTGCTTGAATGCTGAAGCTTCGGCGACTAATCCGAGTATCTAGTGGGCCATTTTTGGTAAGCAGAACTGGCGCTGTGGGATGAACCAAACGTCGAGTTAAGGGGCCTAAACGAATGCTCATCTAGACCCCATCGAAAGGCGTTGGTTGCTATAGACAGCAGGACGGTGGCCATGGAAGTTGGAATCCGCTAAGGAGTGTGTAACAACTCACCTGCCGAAGCAACTAGCCCTTAAAATGGTATGGCGCTCAAGCATTCTCCCGATACTCGACCGCCGGTGGCACTAAAGGCCAAGCTTCCCTCTTAG
>JAXIVD010002092.1:35000-42500 GCA_036785275.1 Cancer borealis
ACAAATACATGGTAGCATTAATAATTTTCACTCGTGGGCTCCAGCACATAGTTGCTTGTTTTAGGTAGTTTCACCTGGCCCGGTGAGATAGTCTAGGTTCATTACGGATATGTGGTGAGACAGGCTAGGAAAGTGTCTGTCTCTTTCTCTCTCTGTGTCTGTCTCTTTCTCTCTCTGTGTCTGTCTCTGTCTCTTTCTCTGTGTCTGTCTCTGTCTCTTTCTCTGTCTCTTTCTCTCTCTCTCTCTGTCTCTTTCTCTTTCTCTCTCTGTCTCTTTCTCTCTCTCTCTGTCTCTTTCTCTGTCTCTTTCTCTCCCTGTCTCTGTCTCTTTCTTTCTCTGTCTCTTTCTCTCTCTGTGTCTGTCTCTGTCTCTTTCTCTCTCTGTGTCTATCTCTGTCTCTTTCTTTCTCTTTCTCTCTCTGTGTCTGTCTCTGTCTCTTTCTCTCTCTCTCTGTGTCTATCTCTGTCTCTTTCTCTCTCTCTTTCTCTCCCTGTCTCTGTCTCTTTCTCTCTCTCTTTCTCTGTCTCTTTCTCTCTCTGTGTCTGTCTCTTTCTCTCTCTGTGTCTATCTCTGTCTCTTTCTCTCCCTGTCTCTTTCTCTCCCTGTCTCTTTCTCTCTCTGTGTCTATCTCTGTCTCTTTCTCTCCCTGTCTCTTTCTCTCTCTGTCTCTTTCTCTCCCTGTCTCTTTCTCTCTCTGTGTCTATCTCTGTCTCTTTCTCTCCCTGTCTCTTTCTCTCTCTGTGTCTATCTCTGTCTCTTTCTCTCCCTGTCTCTCTCTCTTTCTCTGTCTCTTTCTCTCTCTGTGTCTGTCTCTTTCTCTCTCTGTGTCTATCTCTGTCTCTCTCTGTGTCTATCTCTGTCTCTTTCTCTCCCTGTCTCTTTCTCTCTCTGTGTCTATCTCTGTCTCTTTCTCTCTCTGTCTCTTTCTCTTTCTCTCTCTCTGTCTCTTTCTCTTTCTCTTTCTCTCTCTGTCTCTTTCTCTCTCTGTGTCTGTCTCTGTCTCTTTCTCTCTCTGTGTCTGTCTCTTTCTCTCTCTCTGTCTCTTTCTCTTTCTCTCTCTGTCTCTTTCTCTCTCTGTCTCTTTCTCTCTCTGTGTCTGTCTCTTTCTCTTTCTTTCTGTCTCTTTCTCTCACTGTGTCTGTCTCTTTCTCTGTCTCTTTCTTTCTCTGTCTCTTTCTCTCTCTGTCTCTTTCTCTCTCTGTGTCTGTCTCTTTCTCTTTCTTTCTGTCTCTTTCTCTCACTGTGTCTGTCTCTTTCTCTTTCTTTCTGTCTCTTTCTCTCACTGTGTCTGTCTCTTTCTCTGTCTCTGTCTCTTTCTCTCTCTGTCTCTTTCTCTCTCTGTGTCTGTTTCTTTCTCTTTCTTTCTGTCTCTTTCTCTCACTGTGTCTGTCTCTGTCTCTTTCTCTCTCTGTGTCTGTTTCTTTCTCTTTCTTTCTGTCTCTTTCTCTCACTGTGTCTGTCTCTGTCTCTGTCTCTTTCTCTCTCTGTGTTTGTCTCGCGTCGCGCCGCCTCCTCCAATTTTAGTACGGGAAGGACTTACTATCCGTTACAGTTGCTAGAGGTAGGTAACCTTGTTCACTCAGAGCTCTCCCGCAGTCTCAATGCAGCAGGCGGTGAAACATTGTCCCGCGCCGCCTCCTCCAAGTTTAGTACGGGAAGGACTTACTATCCGTTACAGTTGCTAGAGGTAGGTAACCTTGTTCACTCAGAGCTCTCCCGCAGTCTCAATGCAGCAGGCGGTGAAACATTGTCCCGCGCCGCCTCCTCCAAGTTTAGTACGGTAAGGACTTACTATCCGTTACAGTTGCTAGAGGTTAGGTAACCTTGTTCACTCAGAGCCTCTCCCGCAGTCTCAATGCAGCAGGCGGTGAAACATTGTCCCGCGCCGCCTCCTCCAAGTTTAGTACGGCAAGGACTTACTATCCGTTACAGTTGCTAGAGGTAAGTAACCTTGTTCACTCAGAGCCTCTCCCGCAGTCTCAATGCAGCAGGCGGTGAAACATTGTCCGGCGCCGCCTCCTCCAAGTTTAGTACGGCAAGGACTTACTATCCGTTACAGTTGCTAGAGGTAGGTAACCTTGTTCAATCAGAGCTCTCCCGCAGTCTCAATGCAGCAGGCGGTGAAACATTGTCCCGCGCCGCCTCCTCCAAGTTTAGTACGGCAAGGACTTACTATCCGTTACAGTTGCTAGAGGTTAGGTAACCTTGTTCACTCAGAGCCTCTCCCGCAGTCTCAATGCAGCAGGCGGTGAAACATTGTCCCGCGCCGCCTCCTTCCAAGTTTAGTACGGCAAGGACTTACTATCCGTTACAGTTGCTAGAGGTAGGTAACCTTGTTCACTCAGAGCTCTCCCGCAGTCTCAATGCAGCAGGCGGTGAAACATTGTCCGGCGCCGCCTCCTCCAAGTTTAGTACGGGAAGGACTTACTATCCGTTACAGTTGCTAGAGGTAGGTAACCTTGTTCACTCAGAGCTCTCCCGCAGTCTCAATGCAGCAGGCGGTGAAACATTGTCCCGCGCCGCCTCCTCCAAGTTTAGTACGGTAAGGACTTACTATCCGTTACAGTTGCTAGAGGTTAGGTAACCTTGTTCACTCAGAGCCTCTCCCGCAGTCTCAATGCAGCAGGCGGTGAAACATTGTCCCGCGCCGCCTCCTCCAAGTTTAGTACGGCAAGGACTTACTATCCGTTACAGTTGCTAGAGGTAGGTAACCTTGTTCACTCAGAGCTCTCCCGCAGTCTCAATGCAGCAGGCGGTGAAACATTGTCCCGCGCCGTCTCCTCCAAGTTTAGTACGGGAAGGACTTACTATCCGTTACAGTTGCTAGAGGTAGGTAACCTTGTTCACTCAGAGCCTCTCCCGCAGTTATAGTGCGAGATGGTATCTCCATACATTGCTTAACGGCTAGTTACCACCTTGACGGAAGAAAACTGCGGGAGAGGCGAGCCTTGTCGCTAAGAGACTCACAATCTGGCCGTGATTAGAAATGTTGTAGTCTTACCAAATATTACCAGACTACCAGATATCACTAAGAAAAACTGAGTATACCATCGTCTTCGTCATACAATGATGCACATGATGAAATAAAAAAAATAACATTAAAACGACATTTGCTACAAAATAATTGAAGGAAAAAAAAATAGCGCATAAAGAATTTTTTCAAATGTTCTCCTTCAACTCGCTGTTTCTCACATTTATTAAGCTCGTATTGTATTTTCAAATCCAGGTTCATAATCTGCACTCATTGACGATCAGTATGATGTACCATAACAACTGATATAAAATATTGTAGTTGGTTAAAAAGGCAGATAAAAAAATACTGTCAAATCTACAAGAAAACCGTCCAAGGCGGGTTTTCAAGGATTCGAATTTAACGACCATTTAAACCACTCATTATTTTTTCCACCACCATGTGTTACATACCGTAGCCATCAGCAAGCCTTCCACTACTCGAAGCAATAATTGGAAATTCAATGTAAGCTAATATAACCGAGTTACGAAGTGGTGAAGCACAACATGTCAAAACATTTCTTTATGCGCTATTTCATTCTACCTCGATTATATTCTAATAGATAAAGAAATAAAGCTGTCAATTGTAGCTCATCATATGCACCATTCTATCACCTACACGATGGTTGTTTTCATTTTTCTAACCGACGTCTGACACTTCCGTAATAACCGATAATATTGCAACATTGTTCAACTCCATCCTCACGTCGACCCCAACCCTCACTCTCCCGGTCTTACACACCGGGAACACCTCTCACACGCCTTAACTAACACAGCGCCTCACACACACACACACACACACACACACACACACACACACAAAAAGATATATATATTTAAATCAATTCAACAAATAGAACATAGAAATCGATTCAGTTACTACTACTAACCCTCCCGATATGTAAGAGCGGGAACACCTCTCACACGCCTTATTAACTAACTAACACACAGCAGCGTCACACACACAAATACATAGAGAAGACATTAAACAAAACACACAAATTCAATCACGCACTAGTAACAACACAACAACACGGTCTTTTTATAAGTCCAAATAGGAACATGTGTGGCTTGTGGACAAACAAAAACGCTAAACAGATGCATATCCGAAGGGTGGTTTTAAAAAAAGTACGGAATTCGATAAAGAATTCCATTTTTTTATCTCCACGGATACGCAAATGTGGCGGCAAACATTATACCTCTTGTATACAGCAGAAAAAAACAATTAACATACTGTAAAGCTTGATACTACTACGTTTACCTTGTACAAACAATGTCCCGGGCTCGCAACAGAGGAGGCAGTCGGGGTGCGAGAAACTTATCGTGGCTCTACCGCTCTCAGTCGCCGCCCGGCGCTGCCAACGGGGGAGAAACCAGTCACGAGAAACAATGGAGTGTGTGTATAGTGAGCCTCCTATATCTCCCGCGCTGCCAACCTGGAGACAGCAAGGAGTGACGAGAGAGAGTGTATAGCGAGCCGCCTCGCTCTCCCGCGCTGCCAACGTGGGGACAGCAAGGAGTGACGAGAGTGGGTGTATAACGAGCCGCCTCGCTCTCCCGCGCTGCCAACGTGGAGACAGCAAGGAGTGACGAGAGAGAGTGTATAGTGAGCCGCCCCGCTCTCCCGCGCTGCCAACGTGGAGACAGCAAGGAGTGACGAGAGAGAGGGTATAGCGAGCCGTCCCGCTCTCCCGCGCTGCCAACGTGGAGATGGCAAGGAGTGACGAGAGAGAGTGTATAGTGAGCCGTCCCGCTCTCCCGCGCTGCCAACGTGGAGATGGCAAGGAGTGACGAGAGAGAGTGTATAGTGAGCCGTCCCGCTCTCCCGCGCTGCCAACGTGGAGACGGCAAGGAGTGACGAGAGAGAGTGTATAGTGAGCCGTCCCGCTCTCCCGCGCTGCCAACGTGGAGACGGCAAGGAGTGACGAGAGAGAGTGTATAGCGAGCCGTCCCGCTCTCCCGCGCTGCCAACGTGGAGACAGCAAGGAGTGACGAGAGAGAGGGTATAGCGAGCCGTCCCGCTCTCCCGCGCTGCCAACGTGGAGATGGCAAGGAGTGACGAGAGAGAGTGTATAGTGAGCCGTCCCGCTCTCCCGCGCTGCCAACGTGGAGATGGCAAGGAGTGACGAGAGAGAGTGTATAGTGAGCCGCCCCGCTCTCCCGCGCTGCCAACGTGGAGACAGCAAGGAGTGACGAGAGAGAGGGTATAGCGAGCCGTCCCGCTCTCCCGCGCTGCCAACGTGGAGATGGCAAGGAGTGACGAGAGAGAGTGTATAGCGAGCCGTCCCGCTCTCCCGCGCTGCCAACGTGGGGACAGCAAGGAGTGACGAGAGGGAATATATAGCGAGCCGCCCCGCTCTCCCGCGCTGGCCAACGTGGAGACAGCAAGGAGTGACGAGAGAGAGTGGAGAAAATGTTTCTCCCGGGCTAGGAAGACGGGACATGCTCGGTAGGCGATGGGTGAGCGCGGGATGGAGTTGCCAGTGAGGAGAATCGGTCTCCCGCGCTACCAGCGCGGGGAGTTGCCGGCGGAGCGGGGCTGGTTTTGGACACGAGAACGGGCCGAGCGGGGCCCAAAGTGGCTTAAAATTTCCAATGTGGAGCGCGGGGCCAACTCGCCCCGCTCTCTTTCATGCTGCACCAAGCTTGGGCGCGGTAAAGGTAGCCGCTACCCCCAGGGAAGACTAACACGAGTTCGACCTGAAAAATATAGTAGGGAGGCGAGGTTGCTGGATCAACCTCAGTGCCGTCCCTCACGCTGAATGCTGCATACGTGCGTCAGACATCAGTCCTAACCACTTGGTTCTCTCTACCTATTACTAAGAAGGTACCGAGGCTATATACTAAGGGTGGCGGTTAGTGATTGAGATGCACTGGTGACGACCATTGGCACATCGAGCGTGTTAACGTGGTGGCGTAAAACACTGCTAGAGAGAGCAAAGGCCACGCACAACTTATATATATTTCTATATATATACGTATACATATGAACCACCCACATATTCTGCGTGCAGACTTTTACGACTGTCTCATGCAACACCCCCTCTCCTTTTGGAAGAGAAGCTCCACGGCATTAGCTGTGGCTCCTCGTGGCGGCGCACATGATGATATGGTGTTAGCTAAAGCGGGGAGCCTTCAATGCAGCGACCCCTCTTACTTTGTGATGGTTACTCCACTACCCGTGCGATAACTCATCCCGTAGGTTAAAGAATCATCACTTTAACCTCTCTACACTGACGCAGCTTCTAACGAACGGTCAGTTGGAACGAAGCACACTTTTGTTTCTTTTCGTGAGCAAAGACGGGTTATAAACGTTTCCCAGCAGCTTACAACTACTACCACAAACTTGGATGGTGTAACGTACGTTATTTCCATTCCCCCCTTAGAGAGAAGGGACGCTTGAATGGTGTAACGTACGTTATTTCCATATCACCCTTAGAGAGAAGGGACGCTAGAATGGTGTAACGTACGTTATTTCCATTCCCCCCTTAGAGAGAAGGGACACACTTGAATGGTGTAACGAAGGTTATTTCCATTTCCCCCTTAAAGAGAAGGGACGCGGCGTCGCGGGCCAATGCTGCCAATGGACGCTTAGCGCTATTACTAAACATTACAATCAAAAAGTTTTGATGTAACATAGCTACCTGGTTGATCCTGCCAGTAGTCATATGCTTGTCTCAAAGATTAAGCCATGCATGTCTAAGTACAAGCCGATTTAAGGCGAAACCGCGAATGGCTCATTAAATCAGCTATGATTCATTGGATCTGTACCCACACTTACTTGGATAACTGTGGTAATTCTAGAGCTAATACATGCACCACGTCTCTGACCGCAAGGGAAGAGCGCTTTTATTAGTTCAAAACCGGTCGGACTTCGGTCCGTCACCCCACCGTGTTGAATCTGAATAACTTGTCGCTGAGCGCACGGTCTCCGCACCGGCGCCGCCTCTTTCAAGTGTCTGCCTTATCAGCTTTCGATTGTAGGTTATACGCCTACAATGGCTATAACGGGTAACGGGGAATCAGGGTTCGATTCCGGAGAGGGAGCCTGAGAAACGGCTACCACATCTAAGGAAGGCAGCAGGCACGCAAATTACCCACTCCCGGCACGGGGAGGTAGTGACGAAAAATAACGATGCGAGACTCATCCGAGGCCTCGCAATCGGAATGAGTACACTTTAAATCCTTTAACGAGGATCTATTGGAGGGCAAGTCTGGTGCCAGCAGCCGCGGTAATTCCAGCTCCAATAGCGTATATTAAAGTTGTTGCGGTTAAAAAGCTCGTAGTTGGATTTCAGTTCTGGACTGACGGTTCACCGCCCGGTGCATACTGTCACGCTCCGAACAGCCACAACAGCCCGCTGGCTCGCACGGGGTGCTCTTCATCGAGTGTCCCGCGTGGCCGGCAGAGTTTACTTTGAAAAAATTAGAGTGCTCAAAGCAGGCTACACTGACGGCCTGAATGCCTATGCATGGAATAATGGAATAGGA
>JAXIVD010002092.1:43867-48867 GCA_036785275.1 Cancer borealis
GTGTATAGTGAGCCGCCCCGCTCTCCCCGCGCTGCCAACGTGGAGACAGCAAGGAGTGACGAGAGAGAGGGTATAGTGAGCCGCCCCGCTCTCCCGCGCTGCCAACGTGGAGATGGCAAGGAGTGACGAGAGAGAGGGTATAGTGAGCCGTCCCGCTCTCCCGCGCTGCCAACGTGGAGATGGCAAGGAGTGACGAGAGAGAGTGTATAGTGAGCCGTCCCGCTCTCCCGCGCTGCCAACGTGGAGACGGCAAGGAGTGACGAGAGAGAGTGTATAGTGAGCCGTCCCGCTCTCCCGCGCTGCCAACGTGGAGACGGCAAGGAGTGACGAGAGAGAGTGTATAGCGAGCCGTCCCGCTCTCCCGCGCTGCCAACGTGGGGACAGCAAGGAGTGACGAGAGGGAATATATAGCGAGCCGCCCCGCTCTCCCGCGCTGGCCAACGTGGAGACAGCAAGGAGTGACGAGAGAGAGTGGAGAAAATGTTTCTCCCGGGCTAGGAAGACGGGACATGCTCGGTAGGCGATGGGTGAGCGCGGGATGGAGTTGCCAGTGAGGAGAATCGGTCTCCCGCGCTACCAGCGCGGGGAGTTGCCGGCGGAGCGGGGCTGGTTTTGACACGAGAACGGGCCGAGCGGGGCCCAAAGTGGCTTAAAATTTCCAATGTGGAGCGCGGGGCCAACTCGCCCCGCTCTCTTTCATGCTGCACCAAGCTTGGGCGCGGTAAAGGTAGCCGCTACCCCCAGGGAAGACTAACACGAGTTCGACCTGAAAAATATAGTAGGGAGGCGAGGTTGCTGGATCAACCTCAGTGCCGTCCCTCACGCTGAATGCTGCATACGTGCGTCAGACATCAGTCCTAACCACTTGGTTCTCTCTACCTATTACTAAGAAGGTACCGAGGCTATATACTAAGGGTGGCGGTTAGTGATTGAGATGCACTGGTGACGACCATTGGCACATCGAGCGTGTTAACGTGGTGGCGTAAAACACTGCTAGAGAGAGCAAAGGCCACGCACAACTTATATATATTTCTATATATATACGTATACATATGAACCACCCACATATTCTGCGTGCAGACTTTTACGACTGTCTCATGCAACACCCCCTCTCCTTTTGGAAGAGAAGCTCCACGGCATTAGCTGTGGCTCCTCGTGGCGGCGCACATGATGATATGGTGTTAGCTAAAGCGGGGAGCCTTCAATGCAGCGACCCCTCTTACTTTGTGATGGTTACTCCACTACCCGTGCGATAACTCATCCCGTAGGTTAAAGAATCATCACTTTAACCTCTCTACACTGACGCAGCTTCTAACGAACGGTCAGTTGGAACGAAGCACACTTTTGTTTCTTTTCGTGAGCAAAGACGGGTTATAAACGTTTCCCAGCAGCTTACAACTACTACCACAAACTTGGATGGTGTAACGTACGTTATTTCCATTCCCCCCTTAGAGAGAAGGGACGCTTGAATGGTGTAACGTACGTTATTTCCATATCACCCTTAGAGAGAAGGGACACTAGAATGGTGTAACGTACGTTATTTCCATTCCCCCTTAGAGAGAAGGGACACACTTGAATGGTGTAACGAAGGTTATTTCCATTTCCCCCTTAAAGAGAAGGGACGCGGCGTCGCGGGCCAATGCTGCCAATGGACGCTTAGCGCTATTACTAAACATTACAATCAAAAAGTTTTGATGTAACATAGCTACCTGGTTGATCCTGCCAGTAGTCATATGCTTGTCTCAAAGATTAAGCCATGCATGTCTAAGTACAAGCCGATTTAAGGCGAAACCGCGAATGGCTCATTAAATCAGCTATGATTCATTGGATCTGTACCCACACTTACTTGGATAACTGTGGTAATTCTAGAGCTAATACATGCACCACGTCTCTGACCGCAAGGGAAGAGCGCTTTTATTAGTTCAAAACCGGTCGGACTTCGGTCCGTCACCCCACCGTGTTGAATCTGAATAACTTGTCGCTGAGCGCACGGTCTCCGCACCGGCGCCGCCTCTTTCAAGTGTCTGCCTTATCAGCTTTCGATTGTAGGTTATACGCCTACAATGGCTATAACGGGTAACGGGGAATCAGGGTTCGATTCCGGAGAGGGAGCCTGAGAAACGGCTACCACATCTAAGGAAGGCAGCAGGCACGCAAATTACCCACTCCCGGCACGGGGAGGTAGTGACGAAAATTAACGATGCGAGACTCATCCGAGGCCTCGCAATCGGAATGAGTACACTTTAAATCCTTTAACGAGGATCTATTGGAGGGCAAGTCTGGTGCCAGCAGCCGCGGTAATTCCAGCTCCAATAGCGTATATTAAAGTTGTTGCGGTTAAAAAGCTCGTAGTTGGATTTCAGTTCTGGACTGACGGTTCACCGCCCGGTGCATACTGTCACGCTCCGAACAGCCACAACAGCCCGCTGGCTCGCACGGGGTGCTCTTCATCGAGTGTCCCGCGTGGCCGGCAGAGTTTACTTTGAAAAAATTAGAGTGCTCAAAGCAGGCTACACTGACGGCCTGAATGCCTATGCATGGAATAATGGAATAGGACCTCGGTTCTATTTTGTCGGTTTTCTGAACCCGAGGTAATGACTAATAGGAACAGGCGGGGGCATTCGTATTGCGACGCTAGAGGTGAAATTCTTGGACCGTCGCAAGACGAACTACTGCGAAAGCATTTGCCAAGGATGTTTTCATTAATCAAGAACGAAAGTTAGAGGTTCGAAGGCGATCAGATACCGCCCTAGTTCTAACCATAAACGATGCTGACCAGCGATCCGCCGGCGTTATTCCCATGACCCGGCGGGCAGCTTCCGGGAAACCAAAGTCTTTGGGTTCCGGGGGAAGTATGGTTGCAAAGCTGAAACTTAAAGGAATTGACGGAAGGGCACCACCAGGAGTGGAGCCTGCGGCTTAATTTGACTCAACACGGGGAACCTCACCAGGCCCAGACACCGGAAGGATTGACAGATTGAGAGCTCTTTCTCGATTCGGTGGGTGGTGGTGCATGGCCGTTCTTAGTTGGTGGAGCGATTTGTCTGGTTAATTCCGATAACGAACGAGACTCTGGCCTACTAACTAGTCGACGGATCTCCAGCAATTGGTGTCCAGTTCGCAGCTTCTTCTTAGAGGGATAAGCGGCAATTCTAGCCGCACGAGATTGAGCAATAACAGGTCTGTGATGCCCTTAGATGTTCTGGGCCGCACGCGCGCTACACTGAAGGGATCAACGTGTCCTCCCCCTCCGAGAGGAGCGGGTAACCCGTTGAAATCCTTTCATGATAGGGATTGGGGTTTGCAATTGTCTCCCATGAACGAGGAATTCCCAGTAAGCGCAAGTCATGAGCTTGCGTTGATTACGTCCCTGCCCTTTGTACACACCGCCCGTCGCTACTACCGATTGAATGATTTAGTGAGGCCTTCGGACTGGCGCTCTTGGATGCCGGGCCCTCGGTTCGCCGTTGGGTCTCTCGGCGCCTCGAGCTGACGGAAAGATGTCCAAACTTGATCATTTAGAGGAAGTAAAAGTCGTAACAAGGTTTCCGTAGGTGAACCTGCGGAAGGATCATTAACGTGTTTGCTTGCAGCAACAAAAACCAAAAAATTCGGGTGGCCGGGTACCGACCAAAAAAAAAAAAATTGACCGATGCATCAATTTTTGGCGGCCCGGCCTGAGAACAGGCAAACAGTGCCGCAGCTCAACCCACACTCTTCTCTTCTGTCCATTGTGGACAGAGGTAGACCATTACTCACACCACCGGTACTCCAACCAACCGACGTACGCTAGGTTGGCCGACTTTTATCGGGCAAAGTTTCCGAATGATAGCGGTCACTTAACGTCGTCGGGAGGTGTCACCGGCTGGTAACGAGGTACTTCTCACAAACCTGTGACTATCTATTTAAACCCAGTATACTACGTCTTCCCACTATCGTCTCCCGAGGCAGAGATGGCGGAAGTCTTGAAAGTCGGCAATTGAGACTGACGTAATGACAAAAATCACAACTCTTAACGGTGGATCACTCGGCTCGTGGGTCGATGAAGACCGCAGCAAGCTGCGTGTCGGTATGTGAATCGCAAGAATACCAGATACATCGACAAGTCGAACGCACATTGCGGCGGCGGCACTCTCATGTGCTGCCGTCACTCCTACACGAGGGTCGGATATCAAATCCAATACATCGGCTTTGTTACCACCGGCAGAGTAGTAGTAGTAGTAGCAGCTTTGTCTCTACTCTCTCTCTCTCTCTCTACTGCGTGCGTGGCATTGACCGCCTTGGGGAGGTTCGCCTCTTTGACGAGAGTCAAATTGGCGTTCCCTAAAGATGTGCTGCCAAGCCAAAGTCATATATCTGTGGACTTGGTGGCAAGGACCATGTACAGACATACAACGCTTACGCGCTGTTTTGTTTGTCGCCGTCCATGCCTGTTGCCTCGTTTCCCTCCAAGGAAGGACAGAGGCTCTGTTGCATGCTAAAGTCGCGTATGGGCGTCTTGAAGGCGACCGGGTCGGTTTATACTACTTACACCTCGGTTCGTTAGCTGCAGCACCCATCCTTATCAAACCTTAATGGGAACGGGCGCACACAAACCAAAACTGGAAGCCAGTGACTACTTTATAGTAGTCGCTACTGCTCCAATGTCGACCTCGTGTTAGGGTAGAGTACCCGCCAAATTTAAGCATATTAATAAGCGGAGGAAAAGAAACCAACAGGGATTCCCTTAGTAAGGGCGACTGAACTGGGAAAAGCCCAGCGCATAACCTGGCGTCGTGACCCGGCGCCAGGGGTGTTGCGTTTCGGAGGGTCCGGCACGCAGTCTCTCACCGCCTAAGTTATGCTTGAAAGCGGCCACTACCCATGGAGGGTGACAGGCCCGTGTGGCGGCGCCCGCGAGGGTACACGAGAGATTGTCGGAAAGGGCCTCTCCGTAGAGTCGGGTTGCTTGAAAATGCAGCCCTAAGCAGGTGGTAAACTCCATCTAAGGCTAAATATGA
>JAXIVD010002092.1:53867-63867 GCA_036785275.1 Cancer borealis
CTTTCCATCTCAACTCGCGTACAGCAGTGGCTGTTGGTTTCTATTTTCATGAAGGTGTATAAAAACAAGACAGACATGTTTCTATTTTGGACTTGTAAATTTTCTGCATAATTTTTTGACTTGCTAACATTATTTCTGATATACTTTACAACTATAGACGATTGCACCAGACCAAGCGCCGGGGGTAGCTATGACTCTACAAGCGCGGGTAATCGGCGGGGGTAGCTATTAGTCACTTAAATAGCAAACATCATACCGTATATAAATCTTGAGGACATACTTGGATCCATTCTCTCAAGGTAGCAGCGAAAACGAAGACTACAATTTCCCACTTATAGCATTAGGTTCAATTCTCGTTTCCACAAGACAGACATGTTTCTATTTTGGACTTGTAAATTTTCTGTTAAATTTTTTGACTTGCTAACATTATTTCTGATATACTTTACAACTATAGACGATTGCACCAGACCAAGCGCCGGTAAACGGCGGGGGTAGCTATGACTCTACAAGCGCGGGTAATCGGCGGGGGTAGCTATTAGTCACTTAAATAGCAAACATCATACCGTATATAAATCTTGAGGACATACTTGGATCCATTCTCTCAAAGTAGCAGCGAAAACGAAGACTACAATTTCCCACTTATAGCATTAGGTTCAATTCTCGTTTCCACATTAAAAGCGTAATGAATATGATATTGGTGTTCAGTACGTAATATCCTTGTAAAATATATTTGGATTAACTTAGTTTCAGAGGTGACACCAAAAACCAAGATTTATTTATTTATATCTTTCCACACTCAAATCAACAGAACAGCAGCAGTACTCTCGCTACGAACCGCTTGCACTTCTGCCTCCCTAACAAGGCTAAAAAGATTTTGTCACGCATCCCGATGGCGAAATCCTCCCGGCAAACCCATATTTACATTACTACACACCCTTATCTATAGAACAGCATCCTCACTGTCATTCGCTAAGACTGCACCGTAAAAAGAATATAGAGGTTTCGTCACGCAACGTAACATCCGAAAGTAACCTCAAGACGGTCTTGTGTGCAGTTGTACACAAAAGTAACTGTCGAACTTGAACGTATCATCGAAAAATAACACGTCAGAGTCTTGTGCAGTTGCACTCAAAAACAAGTGTCGAACTTAAACGTATCATCGAAAAGTATCACAAAAGTAACCTCAAGTCGCAAAACTAACACGTCAGACAGTCTTGAGACTATAGAAATCCTCCACGTATACTGACGGTAAATCATTACAAGGCCTTTCTACTGGTATTAAAAGAAAATCTTCTTGGGCTTTACTTCTCGAGATATTTAAATTTGAAGAAAAAAAATATAATTACATTTCACCATATATATTTTACGCCACTAAACACATCCCACCCGCTAAGGGAATACATTACTTTTCTTCTACAAGTACGCAATAAAAAATTTCCAAACTAAGGCTCATTAAGAAAATCTGTTTGTAGCATTTACAAGCTCGCAGCCTACTCTATTTGCACTAAGAATATCAACGTTCTATCTTAAATACTAACACAAATACATGGTAGCATTAATAATTTTCACTCGTGGGCTCCAGCACATAGTTGCTTGTTTTAGGTAGTTTCACCTGGCCCGGTGAGATAGTCTAGGTTCATTACGGATATGTGGTGAGACAGGCTAGGAAAGTGTCTGTCTCTTTCTCTCTCTGTGTCTGTCTCTTTCTCTCTCTGTGTCTGTCTCTGTCTCTTTCTCTGTGTCTGTCTCTGTCTCTTTCTCTGTCTCTTTCTCTCTCTCTCTCTGTCTCTTTCTCTTTCTCTCTCTGTCTCTTTCTCTCTCTCTCTGTCTCTTTCTCTGTCTCTTTCTCTCCCTGTCTCTGTCTCTTTCTTTCTCTGTCTCTTTCTCTCTCTGTGTCTGTCTCTGTCTCTTTCTCTCTCTGTGTCTATCTCTGTCTCTTTCTTTCTCTTTCTCTCTCTGTGTCTGTCTCTGTCTCTTTCTCTCTCTCTCTGTGTCTATCTCTGTCTCTTTCTCTCTCTCTTTCTCTCCCTGTCTCTGTCTCTTTCTCTCTCTCTTTCTCTGTCTCTTTCTCTCTCTGTGTCTGTCTCTTTCTCTCTCTGTGTCTATCTCTGTCTCTTTCTCTCCCTGTCTCTTTCTCTCCCTGTCTCTTTCTCTCTCTGTGTCTATCTCTGTCTCTTTCTCTCCCTGTCTCTTTCTCTCTCTGTCTCTTTCTCTCCCTGTCTCTTTCTCTCTCTGTGTCTATCTCTGTCTCTTTCTCTCCCTGTCTCTTTCTCTCTCTGTGTCTATCTCTGTCTCTTTCTCTCCCTGTCTCTCTCTCTTTCTCTGTCTCTTTCTCTCTCTGTGTCTGTCTCTTTCTCTCTCTGTGTCTATCTCTGTCTCTCTCTGTGTCTATCTCTGTCTCTTTCTCTCCCTGTCTCTTTCTCTCTCTGTGTCTATCTCTGTCTCTTTCTCTCTCTGTCTCTTTCTCTTTCTCTCTCTCTGTCTCTTTCTCTTTCTCTTTCTCTCTCTGTCTCTTTCTCTCTCTGTGTCTGTCTCTGTCTCTTTCTCTCTCTGTGTCTGTCTCTTTCTCTCTCTCTGTCTCTTTCTCTTTCTCTCTCTGTCTCTTTCTCTCTCTGTCTCTTTCTCTCTCTGTGTCTGTCTCTTTCTCTTTCTTTCTGTCTCTTTCTCTCACTGTGTCTGTCTCTTTCTCTGTCTCTTTCTTTCTCTGTCTCTTTCTCTCTCTGTCTCTTTCTCTCTCTGTGTCTGTCTCTTTCTCTTTCTTTCTGTCTCTTTCTCTCACTGTGTCTGTCTCTTTCTCTTTCTTTCTGTCTCTTTCTCTCACTGTGTCTGTCTCTTTCTCTGTCTCTGTCTCTTTCTCTCTCTGTCTCTTTCTCTCTCTGTGTCTGTTTCTTTCTCTTTCTTTCTGTCTCTTTCTCTCACTGTGTCTGTCTCTGTCTCTTTCTCTCTCTGTGTCTGTTTCTTTCTCTTTCTTTCTGTCTCTTTCTCTCACTGTGTCTGTCTCTGTCTCTGTCTCTTTCTCTCTCTGTGTTTGTCTCGCGTCGCGCCGCCTCCTCCAATTTTAGTACGGGAAGGACTTACTATCCGTTACAGTTGCTAGAGGTAGGTAACCTTGTTCACTCAGAGCTCTCCCGCAGTCTCAATGCAGCAGGCGGTGAAACATTGTCCCGCGCCGCCTCCTCCAAGTTTAGTACGGGAAGGACTTACTATCCGTTACAGTTGCTAGAGGTAGGTAACCTTGTTCACTCAGAGCTCTCCCGCAGTCTCAATGCAGCAGGCGGTGAAACATTGTCCCGCGCCGCCTCCTCCAAGTTTAGTACGGTAAGGACTTACTATCCGTTACAGTTGCTAGAGGTTAGGTAACCTTGTTCACTCAGAGCCTCTCCCGCAGTCTCAATGCAGCAGGCGGTGAAACATTGTCCCGCGCCGCCTCCTCCAAGTTTAGTACGGCAAGGACTTACTATCCGTTACAGTTGCTAGAGGTAAGTAACCTTGTTCACTCAGAGCCTCTCCCGCAGTCTCAATGCAGCAGGCGGTGAAACATTGTCCGGCGCCGCCTCCTCCAAGTTTAGTACGGCAAGGACTTACTATCCGTTACAGTTGCTAGAGGTAGGTAACCTTGTTCAATCAGAGCTCTCCCGCAGTCTCAATGCAGCAGGCGGTGAAACATTGTCCCGCGCCGCCTCCTCCAAGTTTAGTACGGCAAGGACTTACTATCCGTTACAGTTGCTAGAGGTTAGGTAACCTTGTTCACTCAGAGCCTCTCCCGCAGTCTCAATGCAGCAGGCGGTGAAACATTGTCCCGCGCCGCCTCCTTCCAAGTTTAGTACGGCAAGGACTTACTATCCGTTACAGTTGCTAGAGGTAGGTAACCTTGTTCACTCAGAGCTCTCCCGCAGTCTCAATGCAGCAGGCGGTGAAACATTGTCCGGCGCCGCCTCCTCCAAGTTTAGTACGGGAAGGACTTACTATCCGTTACAGTTGCTAGAGGTAGGTAACCTTGTTCACTCAGAGCTCTCCCGCAGTCTCAATGCAGCAGGCGGTGAAACATTGTCCCGCGCCGCCTCCTCCAAGTTTAGTACGGTAAGGACTTACTATCCGTTACAGTTGCTAGAGGTTAGGTAACCTTGTTCACTCAGAGCCTCTCCCGCAGTCTCAATGCAGCAGGCGGTGAAACATTGTCCCGCGCCGCCTCCTCCAAGTTTAGTACGGCAAGGACTTACTATCCGTTACAGTTGCTAGAGGTAGGTAACCTTGTTCACTCAGAGCTCTCCCGCAGTCTCAATGCAGCAGGCGGTGAAACATTGTCCCGCGCCGTCTCCTCCAAGTTTAGTACGGGAAGGACTTACTATCCGTTACAGTTGCTAGAGGTAGGTAACCTTGTTCACTCAGAGCCTCTCCCGCAGTTATAGTGCGAGATGGTATCTCCATACATTGCTTAACGGCTAGTTACCACCTTGACGGAAGAAAACTGCGGGAGAGGCGAGCCTTGTCGCTAAGAGACTCACAATCTGGCCGTGATTAGAAATGTTGTAGTCTTACCAAATATTACCAGACTACCAGATATCACTAAGAAAAACTGAGTATACCATCGTCTTCGTCATACAATGATGCACATGATGAAATAAAAAAAATAACATTAAAACGACATTTGCTACAAAATAATTGAAGGAAAAAAAAATAGCGCATAAAGAATTTTTTCAAATGTTCTCCTTCAACTCGCTGTTTCTCACATTTATTAAGCTCGTATTGTATTTTCAAATCCAGGTTCATAATCTGCACTCATTGACGATCAGTATGATGTACCATAACAACTGATATAAAATATTGTAGTTGGTTAAAAAGGCAGATAAAAAAATACTGTCAAATCTACAAGAAAACCGTCCAAGGCGGGTTTTCAAGGATTCGAATTTAACGACCATTTAAACCACTCATTATTTTTTCCACCACCATGTGTTACATACCGTAGCCATCAGCAAGCCTTCCACTACTCGAAGCAATAATTGGAAATTCAATGTAAGCTAATATAACCGAGTTACGAAGTGGTGAAGCACAACATGTCAAAACATTTCTTTATGCGCTATTTCATTCTACCTCGATTATATTCTAATAGATAAAGAAATAAAGCTGTCAATTGTAGCTCATCATATGCACCATTCTATCACCTACACGATGGTTGTTTTCATTTTTCTAACCGACGTCTGACACTTCCGTAATAACCGATAATATTGCAACATTGTTCAACTCCATCCTCACGTCGACCCCAACCCTCACTCTCCCGGTCTTACACACCGGGAACACCTCTCACACGCCTTAACTAACACAGCGCCTCACACACACACACACACACACACACACACACACACACACAAAAAGATATATATATTTAAATCAATTCAACAAATAGAACATAGAAATCGATTCAGTTACTACTACTAACCCTCCCGATATGTAAGAGCGGGAACACCTCTCACACGCCTTATTAACTAACTAACACACAGCAGCGTCACACACACAAATACATAGAGAAGACATTAAACAAAACACACAAATTCAATCACGCACTAGTAACAACACAACAACACGGTCTTTTTATAAGTCCAAATAGGAACATGTGTGGCTTGTGGACAAACAAAAACGCTAAACAGATGCATATCCGAAGGGTGGTTTTAAAAAAAGTACGGAATTCGATAAAGAATTCCATTTTTTTATCTCCACGGATACGCAAATGTGGCGGCAAACATTATACCTCTTGTATACAGCAGAAAAAAACAATTAACATACTGTAAAGCTTGATACTACTACGTTTACCTTGTACAAACAATGTCCCGGGCTCGCAACAGAGGAGGCAGTCGGGGTGCGAGAAACTTATCGTGGCTCTACCGCTCTCAGTCGCCGCCCGGCGCTGCCAACGGGGGAGAAACCAGTCACGAGAAACAATGGAGTGTGTGTATAGTGAGCCTCCTATATCTCCCGCGCTGCCAACCTGGAGACAGCAAGGAGTGACGAGAGAGAGTGTATAGCGAGCCGCCTCGCTCTCCCGCGCTGCCAACGTGGGGACAGCAAGGAGTGACGAGAGTGGGTGTATAACGAGCCGCCTCGCTCTCCCGCGCTGCCAACGTGGAGACAGCAAGGAGTGACGAGAGAGAGTGTATAGTGAGCCGCCCCGCTCTCCCGCGCTGCCAACGTGGAGACAGCAAGGAGTGACGAGAGAGAGGGTATAGCGAGCCGTCCCGCTCTCCCGCGCTGCCAACGTGGAGATGGCAAGGAGTGACGAGAGAGAGTGTATAGTGAGCCGTCCCGCTCTCCCGCGCTGCCAACGTGGAGATGGCAAGGAGTGACGAGAGAGAGTGTATAGTGAGCCGTCCCGCTCTCCCGCGCTGCCAACGTGGAGACGGCAAGGAGTGACGAGAGAGAGTGTATAGTGAGCCGTCCCGCTCTCCCGCGCTGCCAACGTGGAGACGGCAAGGAGTGACGAGAGAGAGTGTATAGCGAGCCGTCCCGCTCTCCCGCGCTGCCAACGTGGAGACAGCAAGGAGTGACGAGAGAGAGGGTATAGCGAGCCGTCCCGCTCTCCCGCGCTGCCAACGTGGAGATGGCAAGGAGTGACGAGAGAGAGTGTATAGTGAGCCGTCCCGCTCTCCCGCGCTGCCAACGTGGAGATGGCAAGGAGTGACGAGAGAGAGTGTATAGTGAGCCGCCCCGCTCTCCCGCGCTGCCAACGTGGAGACAGCAAGGAGTGACGAGAGAGAGGGTATAGCGAGCCGTCCCGCTCTCCCGCGCTGCCAACGTGGAGATGGCAAGGAGTGACGAGAGAGAGTGTATAGCGAGCCGTCCCGCTCTCCCGCGCTGCCAACGTGGGGACAGCAAGGAGTGACGAGAGGGAATATATAGCGAGCCGCCCCGCTCTCCCGCGCTGGCCAACGTGGAGACAGCAAGGAGTGACGAGAGAGAGTGGAGAAAATGTTTCTCCCGGGCTAGGAAGACGGGACATGCTCGGTAGGCGATGGGTGAGCGCGGGATGGAGTTGCCAGTGAGGAGAATCGGTCTCCCGCGCTACCAGCGCGGGGAGTTGCCGGCGGAGCGGGGCTGGTTTTGGACACGAGAACGGGCCGAGCGGGGCCCAAAGTGGCTTAAAATTTCCAATGTGGAGCGCGGGGCCAACTCGCCCCGCTCTCTTTCATGCTGCACCAAGCTTGGGCGCGGTAAAGGTAGCCGCTACCCCCAGGGAAGACTAACACGAGTTCGACCTGAAAAATATAGTAGGGAGGCGAGGTTGCTGGATCAACCTCAGTGCCGTCCCTCACGCTGAATGCTGCATACGTGCGTCAGACATCAGTCCTAACCACTTGGTTCTCTCTACCTATTACTAAGAAGGTACCGAGGCTATATACTAAGGGTGGCGGTTAGTGATTGAGATGCACTGGTGACGACCATTGGCACATCGAGCGTGTTAACGTGGTGGCGTAAAACACTGCTAGAGAGAGCAAAGGCCACGCACAACTTATATATATTTCTATATATATACGTATACATATGAACCACCCACATATTCTGCGTGCAGACTTTTACGACTGTCTCATGCAACACCCCCTCTCCTTTTGGAAGAGAAGCTCCACGGCATTAGCTGTGGCTCCTCGTGGCGGCGCACATGATGATATGGTGTTAGCTAAAGCGGGGAGCCTTCAATGCAGCGACCCCTCTTACTTTGTGATGGTTACTCCACTACCCGTGCGATAACTCATCCCGTAGGTTAAAGAATCATCACTTTAACCTCTCTACACTGACGCAGCTTCTAACGAACGGTCAGTTGGAACGAAGCACACTTTTGTTTCTTTTCGTGAGCAAAGACGGGTTATAAACGTTTCCCAGCAGCTTACAACTACTACCACAAACTTGGATGGTGTAACGTACGTTATTTCCATTCCCCCCTTAGAGAGAAGGGACGCTTGAATGGTGTAACGTACGTTATTTCCATATCACCCTTAGAGAGAAGGGACGCTAGAATGGTGTAACGTACGTTATTTCCATTCCCCCCTTAGAGAGAAGGGACACACTTGAATGGTGTAACGAAGGTTATTTCCATTTCCCCCTTAAAGAGAAGGGACGCGGCGTCGCGGGCCAATGCTGCCAATGGACGCTTAGCGCTATTACTAAACATTACAATCAAAAAGTTTTGATGTAACATAGCTACCTGGTTGATCCTGCCAGTAGTCATATGCTTGTCTCAAAGATTAAGCCATGCATGTCTAAGTACAAGCCGATTTAAGGCGAAACCGCGAATGGCTCATTAAATCAGCTATGATTCATTGGATCTGTACCCACACTTACTTGGATAACTGTGGTAATTCTAGAGCTAATACATGCACCACGTCTCTGACCGCAAGGGAAGAGCGCTTTTATTAGTTCAAAACCGGTCGGACTTCGGTCCGTCACCCCACCGTGTTGAATCTGAATAACTTGTCGCTGAGCGCACGGTCTCCGCACCGGCGCCGCCTCTTTCAAGTGTCTGCCTTATCAGCTTTCGATTGTAGGTTATACGCCTACAATGGCTATAACGGGTAACGGGGAATCAGGGTTCGATTCCGGAGAGGGAGCCTGAGAAACGGCTACCACATCTAAGGAAGGCAGCAGGCACGCAAATTACCCACTCCCGGCACGGGGAGGTAGTGACGAAAAATAACGATGCGAGACTCATCCGAGGCCTCGCAATCGGAATGAGTACACTTTAAATCCTTTAACGAGGATCTATTGGAGGGCAAGTCTGGTGCCAGCAGCCGCGGTAATTCCAGCTCCAATAGCGTATATTAAAGTTGTTGCGGTTAAAAAGCTCGTAGTTGGATTTCAGTTCTGGACTGACGGTTCACCGCCCGGTGCATACTGTCACGCTCCGAACAGCCACAACAGCCCGCTGGCTCGCACGGGGTGCTCTTCATCGAGTGTCCCGCGTGGCCGGCAGAGTTTACTTTGAAAAAATTAGAGTGCTCAAAGCAGGCTACACTGACGGCCTGAATGCCTATGCATGGAATAATGGAATAGGACCTCGGTTCTATTTTGTCGGTTTTCTGAACCCGAGGTAATGACTAATAGGAACAGGCGGGGGCATTCGTATTGCGACGCTAGAGGTGAAATTCTTGGACCGTCGCAAGACGAACTACTGCGAAAGCATTTGCCAAGGATGTTTTCATTAATCAAGAACGAAAGTTAGAGGTTCGAAGGCGATCAGATACCGCCCTAGTTCTAACCATAAACGATGCTGACCAGCGATCCGCCGGCGTTATTCCCATGACCCGGCGGGCAGCTTCCGGGAAACCAAAGTCTTTGGGTTCCGGGGGAAGTATGGTTGCAAAGCTGAAACTTAAAGGAATTGACGGAAGGGCACCACCAGGAGTGGAGCCTGCGGCTTAATTTGACTCAACACGGGGAACCTCACCAGGCCCAGACACCGGAAGGATTGACAGATTGAGAGCTCTTTCTCGATTCGGTGGGTGGTGGTGCATGGCCGTTCTTAGTTGGTGGAGCGATTTGTCTGGTTAATTCCGATAACGAACGAGACTCTGGCCTACTAACTAGTCGACGGATCTCCAGCAATTGGTGTCCAGTTCGCAGCTTCTTCTTAGAGGGATAAGCGGCAATTCTAGCCGCACGAGATTGAGCAATAACAGGTCTGTGATGCCCTTAGATGTTCTGGGCCGCACGCGCGCTACACTGAAGGGATCAACGTGTCCTCCCCCTCCGAGAGGAGCGGGTAACCCGTTGAAATCCTTTCATGATAGGGATTGGGGTTTGCAATTGTCTCCCATGAACGAGGAATTCCCAGTAAGCGCAAGTCATGAGCTTGCGTTGATTACGTCCCTGCCCTTTGTACACACCGCCCGTCGCTACTACCGATTGAATGATTTAGTGAGGCCTTCGGACTGGCGCTCTTGGATGCCGGGCCCTCGGTTCGCCGTTGGGTCTCTCGGCGCCTCGAGCTGACGGAAAGATGTCCAAACTTGATCAT
>JAXIVD010002093.1:2500-57500 GCA_036785275.1 Cancer borealis
ACGTCAAGGACTTCACAAGAGCTTGAGGGAAGGATGAGCTCAGGGTCCCGCGTTCGAGCCCTGAAACGGGCTGGCTACTTTTCTTCGATACTACCGCCAAGTGTTAACAAGTGTAGCATTATTGCACATTACACATTAAATGACAAAACCTTAAGGTCATATAGTGTGAGGGACTTAGGAGTTCAAATAAGCAGTGATTTGCACCCCAGGGAACGGTGTATTATAACTAGAAATAGGGTCAACAAGATACTGAGATTTATTAGTAGGTGTGTGACAAATAGGAGTTCTGAGGTCATTCTGAAATTGTATTTAGCGCTAGTTAGACCCCGCCTAGATTATGCAGGTCAATTTTGGTCCCCTTATTACAGAAAGCATATAGGTTCCTTGGAAGCAGTCCAGAGAAGAATGACCAAGATGATTCAGGGGCTGAGAAATTTACCCTACAAAGATAGGTTAAAACGTCTTAATCTCCACTCCCTAGAGAGAAGGAGGGCAAGAGGGGATATGATTGAGGTTTTCAAATGGATAAAAGGAATTAATATGGGAAACATTGATCATGTTTTAGAATTTAGTAGTCAGGATAGGACACGTGGAAATGGGTACAAGCTAGAAAAACTTAGATTCAGGACAGACATAGGTAGATATTGGTTAACTAGCAAAGTGGTGAACGATTGGAATAGGCTGGATAGACACGTAGTAAGTGCTGAGTCAATAGGTAGCTTTAAAAGATGGTTGGATCAGAGTATGGATAGGGATGACAGGTGGGAGGGCAAAATATTGGAATATTCTAAGGGTGGGGGACAAGGAGCTGCCTCGTGTAGGTCATTAACTGACCTCTTGCAGTCTCCCCATTTCTTAAGTACTTATGTTCTTTATGTTGGGCCATCGGCATGAGGGAGGATAGCATTGCAATAAGAGTTGACTTCAGCAATGTTAGAAATTGTCAGGTATTTTCATACTTTTATGATTAGTGTCAATCAATTGCTTTAAGGAAGAATGTGTTGAAGTTAATCTTTCCTTTTAAAATCAACCAGTATGTTTATGGCTTCACCCTATATATATTGATTTAAATTATTATCATAAAGTTAATCTGTTTTTGTCTTAATATACTTTGATTTCTACATCCACGTTTTCACTTCATAAAATACTCCCTCCTATCTACAGTGCAATACAATTTTCAGAGTTTGAACACAAATCCATCCAAGCATCTGGAGAGACACAAGAGAGTCTTGGTTGCCCAGTATTGTTCCACCCTGGCCGTCACCCTGATGCCCCTGAAGAAATATTTCGTATCTATATGGAATCAGAGGGAGATCTTAAGAAAATGGTGATGGGACATCTGGACAGTTAGTATACCTATACATGCTTCATTATTATTTATGAGGTGTGCTTGTTACTGTAAAAGTCGGTTGCCTCGCACATCCCATTGATATTTTATCATCATTATCATCATCCTTTTGAAATGCTTTCTCCACACAGCCTGCATATGTCAGACTTGTCAATCTGCCCCGTCTCTTGTAACCTCCCGCATAAACCTAGATCTCTGAAGTCCTACTGGACTATTTCATTCTTGGCTTTCTTTATAAAGAGATTTCATGAGTTTAACTTTTGTGTTCTTCTAGAAAATTGGCACCAAACTGCTGAAACACAGAACTTGTGTAATGTGATAACATTTTAAAGTGTTTGTTTTCTCTGGCATTCACAGTGAATTCACCTTTTTTTTTTTTTTTTTTTTTTTTGCTTCTCCATGCCCTTCAATTACATAATTTCAACTACAGAGCAGTTAGATACAATACACTATTGATTTAAACCACAATGTGAGATAAGATACTCAGTGAACTTATGTAAACAGTTGTTAGGAGCTACCCAGTATAAGAGTTAAAATGGTAATGGCAGTACACAGCTTCAAAGAATCTAGGCATGTAACTTATAATTGCAAATATGCTCATTTATGTCTACTTGATGATCAATTTCCTTTTCAATTCCTTTATAAGACCATCAGAAATATAATCAATGTACCTACAAAACTTGTGAACTCAACAGATTAACACAATGAACATCAACTGCCTATCCAGTTTCTGTTCCATCTCATAAGAACTTAAGAATATAAGGAAGCTACAAAAGTCCCAAAGGCCTGCACGAGGTAGTTCCTGTTACTCCAGTATTCCCTTATTGCCTACACCCACCTTTCATCCCTATCACACTTGAGAAAAATAAGGGGCTAGTGAGAGCTGAGAAAGAAAAGACAGATGAAACATGGGGAAATTTGAACAAATTTGATGAAATCATTCTAAAAATATTATATGAGATGAAAAATGCGACAGTGACAAGAGGCAAGAACATAACATTTTAAATATGATGTAACAAAATTGCTCATAAGTTATACTTCAATGTCAAAATTGTAGACCGCTTAGTTTGCTCAGATAACTCATTCCACAGTATGCAATCCTGTTTGCTGTGTCCTATTCCATGTCCAAGTTTTTGATCCATATGTCAATGTTGGCAGGAGAATACTGTGCCTTAATCCTCTTTTTACTTCCATGGATACATTTCTTCCTCTCATAACCTTTGCAAATGATCCTATGATACACCTGCCTTTCACTACTCTTTTACTTCTCCTCCCATGTTTGCATAACATTGTTCCAAAATACTTAAAATGTTTCACTTCCTCCATCTTTTCTCCTCCCAACACTACCTCACACTTTTCCAGTACTGGAACAGTACTACTTCTCTCCTTTCAAAAACCATCATCCTACTTTTTCCATCATTCACTTTTAGCTTCCTTCTCGTACATAAACTATAAAACCCATCTACCACGCTCTGAAGTTCCTCTTCAGTCTTGCACCTACATTCCCCACTTTGGCTTTCATTTATCTCATACACCCATTTCATGACTATATTAAACATCTATGGCGACACCACACATCCTTGTCTTACTCTCACTCACATATGCACTTGTCTAAATGTAAAATGCCTTAATTCCTTCTAGTAACTATCTTTCAACACCAAAAATGTTCAGAACGTTCCATTATATGCATTTTCTAAGTCCATGAAAACTTCATACAATTTTTTACCCTTCCCTAAGTACAACTCTACCATAATTTTAGTTGCAAATACTAGTTGACCATCACTAATCCCGTAATCAATATTCCTGTTCCATCCGTTTTCCGGAATGAATTTCGCGGCGCACTCAAAAATTTCCCTAGTTGGCGTGCCACTGTTTTTGGGAGGTGCCGTTTATTTTGATGGTGCTGTACCCAGAATCTGCTGTATGCTCACACTTTCAACAGCGAACAGGTATTCCTCCTCATTTATTTAACGTAATTACTAAAATCTGCTGCTGTTTAGCCTTACCATGGATTCGATGGTTTAGTTAATTAAGAACAGTAGTAATTTTCTGTTACAATATATACAGCACATATAGAATCTTGGGACAAAACATCAATAATCCGGAAACTTCGAAAATCCGGCAGTCCTAAGATTCCGCGTTTGCCGGATTAGTGATGGTCAACTTATATCACAACATTTTCCTTTCCTCCTACTCCTCACTAACGTTAGTTTCAATCATTTCCATCAGTGTTTCTCCTCTATATTTTAACATTTCTACAGTTATTCCATCCACACCTGCAGCTTTACCACATTTAAGTTTTCCTATTAGCCTCTTTACTTTCTTTCTATCAATTCCTTTCTGTATATTGATGCACTTTCCACCTGCTTCTTTACCCATGCTCGACACTATTGCTTTCTTTCCTTCACTAAAAATTCAAAGTGATTCTTCCATATCCCTTTCACCTCCTCTTTACCTCTTACTCCCTTAATTGTCACATTCACACACCTTACTTCTCTCTTTTTCTTAACTTCCTTCCAAAAAAAACTTATTTTCATTAATTATCTCATTAAGCTTATTACTAAACTCTTCCTTCATCCACTTTCTTTTTACTCACTTTTACTTCTTTTACTTTCCTATTCCTGTTCACCCCACAACATTGTTTCTTTTCTTACATTGCAGTCCAAAACTCTAGGGCAAGATTATGCCAATATGCTTTTTATAAGAACATGTACTTGTGGTTGTAAAGCCAGTCACAGATGATTAAGTACAGTATTGGTAGTATTTAATTTTTTAAGATATGCTTTATAGCTTTCATGTCTCCTGATGATGGTAAAATAACAGTGAATCTTGGCTTCTTGTTAATCAAAATGAGTGTTCTGGGATTGCCTGGTCTTTTATTTGGTGCTATGAAGTTGTGGATGCCTTGGAATAAAAATCTGCAGAACAATGTATTTTTTTCACTTCCTGTAATATTCTATGGGGACTAGTTTCACAGAATATCTAGATATAGTTTGACACTTGTAACGTCCCCCAGGGAGATAGTCACCTCAAAAGAGCCTTCTGAAGTAATTGATAATAATAAAATATAATAATAGTAATAGTAAATATTTTAATGGTAATAACTATCTAGTAACTCCCAATTGGAAGCATCGACTTGCCCCAGGCACAAACTTGTGGGAAGCCCCTTGGCCTCAGTGGTGCAGTGGTTAGCATGTCTGACTATGAATCTGCTGGCCTGAGGTCAATAAATGGGTATCTAGGGTAACCTAGGGAAGGTGAACTGTTAAAACGCGCATGTCACGGTGGCCTTGTGTCCCGAGGTACTAATTTCCACCACAGGCTCAAATGCCGATGTGACAGAAGATTAGAGCCCACAACTACGCACAGCTACGGCGTGTGCCATAACCTTACCTTAAATCTTGGCCTCCCTTTCAGGAATAACCCGACAAGCAGGATCACCTTCTGCCACATGCCTATATAGCCAGTGTTGATGTTGGCGGACTATGCTGGTAAAACTAAAAGGTCTTGATTCAGTCTCACGGAGCAGTCGCTGATTTGACACGGTCATTCCAGCGATACCTTATGATTCTGTGGAGACATTTATTACCAAAGACATCAATTCACCTCTTCAGGTCGGTGTTCAGTGTTCATGTCTCACAGCCATACAGTAAGTGAAAAGATTACACTCAATTATGCTGGTCTAACAAATGGACAAATGGGAAATATTGATAACTATACCCTGTTTATTTATTTAGTATAAATGCGAGACATGATTATTGCTGGACATTAATATTTCACTCCTCTCTAAAGGCTCTAAGAGTTTTATGGGTGAATATACAATTTTTCAGCAACCATATATGTAGGAAAAAGAAGTGTAAAATCTTGGTTTCCTTATGCAATTATGAGGTACCTAATGTGCAATACGTTTGTGGTTGTTTTATTTGGGGGACGGCCATAGTTTGGCCAGAGGTTCTTTAAAAATCTGGTAGCTGCCTCAAATTCTAATTCCACACAGATGTTAAGCTATGGTTAAGTTAAGGTTGTTAGGTAAGGTTACGTTTATTATGGTTAGGTTAAGTAAGGTTAGCTTCGGTTCAGTTAGGATCGGTTACATAAGATTTTTACATTTCATAACCCAAAAGTTAGGATTCTCAACCTTATATTTTTTTTCTGAATTTGGGTAATAAAATGTAAAAATCTTAAATAATGAAACCTAACTGAACCGAAACTAACCTAACTTAAACATTAAACGTTAAACCATAACATAAATGTAACCTTATCTAACAACCTTACCAACTAAGGCCGTCCCCCAAATAAAACCACCACAAACGTGTTGTACATTACATACCTCATCACCTATGTCAATATTTTGGTGATCCGTGAGGAGATGCTACTTGTTAGATTTACCGAATGATCCTGGGTTCGAGTCTCGTAAAACTGTAGCTATTTCGTTCTTTATAGACCCTCATAGCTTCGATCTCCTTGGCCAACATCCTATAGGCGAAATTTTTGCCGCAATCTAGACAAGTGCGCATCATTATTCAATTATGTAGACCAACTTTGTTTGTGTGTGCAAGAGTGCCATGTTGCGATATTATTTGTGGCATCATTAGTTTATCTTATAATATTTTCATGAATATCACAAGTCATTTTTCATAGTTTAATGGGAAAACAGATAGTATATTCATATTACAATTATAAGTCTTTTTACAAAATCGCCATAATCCAGGTGCACCTAAACAAGTATGGATGAGTTCGAACAATTTTTACGCTCATCATCACAACTATACACATCTCTTTTTATTTTATTTCTCCCTCTCCCCTTTAGTACTACCACTTACAATCTCTTGTCATGTGTATTCTATTATACACCCTTCACATACATTAATTTTTCTTAAGAGTCCTTATGGATGGCACAAATTCACGGATCCTTACGATTTGGCCACTTTTACGACCGATTTAAGAGTTGTTATGAGTTATTACGAAATATTTACGTTTTATTATGGATGTATATATAGAAAAATTCCACGATTTGTTACGAGTCGTCATAGTAATTACGAGCAAATTACGAGGGATTTTTTACGGATTGTTACGAGTATATTACGGAATTTTACTATTCATCAAAGCTCTTACGTGTTAGTTACGACCTGTTTATGTGTTACTACGAATAGTTACGGGTTAGTTACAAGTATTTACGAGTTCTTACGATTTTTTGCCAAAAAACTATATAAATCGTGGCAGTAGCTGTAACTGCACCATCGTCTGAAGCATCACTTCTGGAGATCGAGGAGATTTTCGAAGAGCAAGAGACTTCTTGTTGACTGCCTTCTTTGGAGCCATGCTTGTAGATAGTAGATACTGTCTCCACAGTCCACACAACCACTCGTAACTATACCTTTTCACCCTCAAATATATAAAAAAAACTGAACATGAAATTTAAAAAAAAAAATCAATATCAAATAAAAGTAAATGAATTTCAAATTTTAAAAAATTAACATTAAATTAAAATAAATGAATTTCAAATTAATATAAATGAATTTCAAATTAATATAAATTAATTTCAAATTAAAATAAATAAAATTTATACTAAAATACCTAATGTGCTAATGTACTCTTGACCACCACACTACCACCATCACCACCACTACCGGTAGTTTCTTTTTTTTTTTTTTATATCATTAACCGTTGGGCCAGTAGGCTTATTGAGGCACAGATGGACTTGTCTCGCCTGTTATTTGGCGTTGGACTTTCAGATTTTTATAGTGACGCCTCAAATGTTTAGGTTTTCGTGAATATGTTGAGAACGTGCGAGGTTAATCACTGCTACAACCTCAGACGCATATAAATGTTGTTAGTCCCGTCTGAGGACAGTATGGCAGCAATTTGGGTAGTCTTCGGCGGTGATATCAAAGAATGAAAATTGGTCAGCGGATAACGGGGATTTGAATCCGGGAGCCTAGGCTCGCATGCCAGAGCGCTAAACCATTATACCACCGCCTCTGGTGTTGACTGATGGTGGTGTTAATTGTTGTTGACTACTGGTAGTGGAGGTGATGGTGGTGTTGACTATTGGTGATGGTGGTGGTGGTGATGTTGATGTAGACTGGTTGGAGTGGTGGTGGTGTTGTTGGCTATTGGGAGTGGTGTTGTTTTAGGTGATGGTGTTGACTGGTGATGGTGGTGGTAGTAGTGGTGGTGGTGGTGCTGGTGCTGGTTGTGGTGGTGTTGACTATTAGTGGTGGTGGTGGTGGTGATGATGGTAATGGTGATGGTGGTGGTGGTGGTGATGGTGCTGATGGTGTTGACTATTAGTATTGGTGGTGTTGACTATTGGTGATGGGTTTTCTTTGCTGGTGGTGTTGACTAGTGGTGATGATGGTTGTCAAGAGACCATGTCACATTAGGTATTTTAGTATAAATTTTATTAATTTTAATTTGAAATTTATTTATTTTAATTTGATTTTCAGCTTTTTTAATTTGAGATTCATTTGTTTTAATTTGATGTTCATATTTTTTAATTTGATGTTCAGTTTTTTTTTATTTGATGATAATTATTTTTTTAATTTGAGGGTGAAAAGGTGTACACGTAAAGTGCTCGTAATAACTCGTAATAATCCGTAAACAACACGTACGCACTTGTAATAATCGGTAAACAGTTCGTAAACAAATCGTAAAATAACCGTCACAAAAAACAAACAAAAATTGTTACAAATTGTTATGAGTTATTTATGGATTCTTGTGAGCAGTTTACGGAAGGTTACATGTTGCAAGCGGTTTACGAACGCTTACGGATTGTTACGAGCTATTTACTTAAAAATAAATGCGTGGACAATCGTAAGAAGATTTTTAACATGTCAAAATATTTACTTCTCCTTTCACGAATCCTTACGAGTGTTTATGAGTTGTTGCGAATTGTTACGAGTTATTTACGGATACTAGCGAATTATTTGCGGGTACTCACGATTGACTACGAGTTGGTGATCTGTAAGGACTCGTAAGAAGAATCCGTGTATGTGAAGGGGGTATTAACTAGCAAGTACAGTCTCCTAACTGCCACTCATAATATACCAACGTTGGAACAGTGAAGGATATTTCCTAATTCAGCCGAATGCCTCGTACATAACTGACTCACCTCAACAGTAAACAACAAAGGCAGCTGAGCATTGTAGGACCGAATTACTCTATACAAACAAAATATAGATCGATTATCTCCGAAACCATTGAACTGCGATGGAAGCTCATATAGACACAGCTTCTCAGAATCAACTATAGTATGCATAAATCATTTCCTTAATGCTATAGGATATTATAGTCATTATGAAAAAGACATACACAATATAATTCTTAAAAAAATAAATCATATAAGTCGGTTAAACGTGTCTATCAATAATAATATAGTCTATCAATAATTATATAGTTAAAACTAAAATTATTGATAGACAGTGAATTCAGCATGGTTTGAAATGTTACATATATCAAATGTATTAAACCATGAGGAATAAAGGCATTGTTAAAAAAAAAAAAAAAAATTTTATTATAAAAACATTGTTTGATAGGCCGAAAATAGCAAGTAGCAGTTTCAGAAGCTTCCCAATCCATACGTTTTCGCCCAATCTGGAATCTCGGTGCGAGTACCGGATGAAGGAAGTTTCCGCAAACCAACACTCAATATGCTTGAGGGCTTAGCTAAATTGTCTATCCTCTGATCACCGTATCAAACGCACTGTAGCGCTATAATTTGAATATCAAAATTATATATGCGTGTGAAAAAAAATATTTCTGTTGATGTTATCTACTGATAAATATTGTTCCTGGTGAAGCCCTAGTGGCTATAATTGTTAGTTTATGTAGTCTCGCAAACCGGCAACTGATGCCTCTGAGACAGGTTACTTGACCAGTTCACGGAGCACCATTTTGAGAAGCATTGATCTAGACTCTAGATTCTCACACTTTGTCGGGTCAGGAGACTCACAGTAGACTTAAGTTCACGCTATTAATACTGGTATATTACACTGATTACAATAGCTTTCTTTCTAATGATAGTAAGAGATTACTTTTTATAACATTATTTTGTTTACCAAAAGCACTCCATTTCATTCCTGTTGTTATTTTGATTTTTTTTCTCATGATCCGGACTTAAACTAGTTTTCTGTACTAAGCAGATATATTCAGGAAACATTCTACTTAAATTGAGGGTGAACGTAGAACTGAGTCAATAATGACTAAGCAAGATCTGTCAGGTCATGAGGAAGGTTACCGTTCTCACTTGTCTTAGGATCGATTCTTGATAAAGTCACCGTCTGTGAATGGCTTTATTTAGCGAGTAAGGAGGGAGGAAACCTCATAGCAAGTGCGCGTCACTTTGTCAGCCTCAGTAGTCTGCTTGGAAGAATGAAGTGCTTTTCTGCAGGTTGCCTGACAGGTTGACAATTGCCTCCTTCCTCTCGGCAGCAGACATCGATGCTAATCTCGAGGCTTGGTGCTGTGTCTCCCAGTGGCGACGCAAATTATACTTCTTGAGGACAACCACAGTGTTCAAGCAAATGAGGCACTGGGTCTGTCCAAAGTGTTCACGTTCGCGGTCATGTCGAGAGGCACCGACTTACTCATTTAGTTGGCTAGACTGTTGTGGGCTGGATTGTTATATAGATATCAAGCAGGGTGAAATGTGGTCTGGGAAGAGGGTCGGAATTGCAAAACACTTGACGTGGGATGCCACCAGGCTGAAAGTGATGCCATGGTGCAAGGTGCCACCACGGGTGTGCGTGGCATCCCCAGTGGGCCAGTGAGTGAGGCGGCAGCGATGGATATACTCAAGAAGAGGAAGCCCATTATGATTCGGAGTTGTGCAGAGATCGCCTAAAGCAGAATATCGTGCATTGAATTCACCCATGTAGATCATGCCATTATTAATAGGTATTGGGAGGGCAGCGAGATTAATCCTTCCTGGGGCAGAGTAAACATTACACAATTGCATCTTCCCACAACCTACAGTAATCTCAAAGAGCTGAAAGATCATGTCATCATCAGTAGAGCGACGCACAAGTTGATGGGTATGGAGGAATGAACGTAACTGACGAGACCATTTCTGACGTGATGGACATACGAGACGTAGCCAGGAAGTGAAGGAGCCTCTTCCCCATTGACAAAACCACTAACAAAAGCTTCTTGAATGAATACAACGTGTGGGTGGTAGTGGTCTATATAGGTCTTGAGAGAAGTAAGCTTCGCATAGTTTCTGATTCCACAGGCATTCCAGGAGATAACATGAAGCGGCATCTGGCTAAGACTGAAAGGTGGCAGCTTGCTTGGTCACTCTAAATTGCTTAGAATCAGTAGAGCTTTTTCAGGGCCTTATTTACTTCCAGAGCCAGCAATAGTGGATCCGATCAGAATGAGTTCAATTAAGTATAGGGAGGAAATTAAAAGAAATGGGAAGGAAGGTAAGAGAAGGATTGGGAGGAAGATAGGTATTAAAGAAAGAGGGAAGAGGGAATATATTATACAATATCAAATGGGTGAAACAAAGAGGGAGGGAGGAAATAAGAGGGAAAAGGGGTAAGATAGAAAAGCAATGAGGAGGGAGGAAGGAGTAGAGAAGAGAATAAAACAGGGTGTGAAAGGGAGGAAGAAAATGGAGAGTGAAAATAAGCATACAGCTGTTTCCTGTCTATATTTAATGTCTTCTTTGTCATCTTGATACTCAATTCAATATTTTCTGCTAGTTTTCAATGTTTCCTACTATTTTTATGTATATTAAAAAGCCTACTCCATGTTCTTTCTTGTCTTTCTGTCTCCTGCAGAAAGAAAATGTGACAATCATATAATTATAAGAATTCTACTGAGTTTCCAATGTGTAACTAAAATGATCCATTTATTACCTGTTCGGTGAGTGACGTGTCCTACCTTATGTCCATTTTTATATTTCAGTTGTAGTCAATATGTGTTCAACTTTGGTCTGTTCTTAAACCCACGATGTTCTCTTCCTATCTCTCCATGTTATATTTAGCATTGTTCTCTTCATTCCTTTTTTGCACTTTGAAGTTTTCATTCCAGAACTTTCATATGACTCAAAGTTTTCAATAGCTATATTAAAAAATAAGATAGAATGCACTGATTATACATAGTATTAACCTTTCTCCTAACTAATAATAAGAGATTACTATTCATAACACTGTTGTACTTAAGAAAAACACTCCATTCTTTATCTCTATTCTTCATTTAATATTTCTTTTCACATTATTGAACAAACAATTGGCAACCTTTGTTTCACACTGATATAAATAATTAATGCCTACCCGCCGCGTCAACCTTCCCTCATAATTCACACTTGTCACTTATAGAAAATAAAAATTGTAAAACATTAAGAAAATAGTATATTAGTTAAAATGATTAGTTAGAGAGTAATGCAATAAAAAAGCGAAAGGATTGCCAAACGGAGACGAAACTGGAACTGTATGTGTGATGGGAATGATGTTAGCAGTGATGTGTTGGCTGGTTGTGATGGGTGATCACTGTTGCTGGGGGAAGCAGCAGTGATGTGTTGGCTGGTTGTGATGGGTGATCACTGATGCTGGGGGAAGCAGCAGTGATGTGTTGGCTGGTTGTGATGGGTGATCACTGATGCTGGGGGAAGCAGCAGTGATGTGTTAGCTGGTTGTGATGGGTGATCACTGTTGCTGGGGGAAGCAGCAGTGATGTGTTGGCTGGTTGTGATGGGTGATCACTGATGCTGGGGGAAGCAGCAGTGATGTGTTGGCTGGTTGTGATGGGTGATCACTGTTGCTGGGGGAAGCAGCAGTGATGTGTTGGCTGGTTGTGATGGGTGATCACTGATGTTGGGGGAACCAGCAGTGATGTGTTGGCTGGTTGTGATGGGTGACCACTGATGCTAGGGGAAGCAGCAGTGATGTGGAATCTGGTTGTGATGGATGATCACTGGTGCTGGGGTAAGCAGCAGTGATGTGTTGACTGGTTGTGATGGGTGATCACTGATGCTGGGGGAAGCAGCAGTGTTGTGTTGGCTGGTTGTGATGGGTGATCACTGATGCTGGGGGAAGCAGCAGTGATGTGTTGGCTGGTTGTGATGGGTGATCACTGTTGCTGGGGGAAGCAGCAGTGATGTGTTGGCTGGTTGTGATAGATGATCACTGATGCTGGTGGAAGCAGCAGTGATGTGTTGGCTGGTTGTGATGGGTGACCACTGATGCTAGGGGAAGCAGCAGTGATGTGGAATCTGGTTGTGATGGATGATCACTGGTGCTGGGGGAAGCAGCAGTGATGTGATGACTGGTTGTGATGAGTGATCACTGATGCTGGGGGAAGCAGCAGTGTTGTGTTGGCTGGTTGTGATGGGTGATCACTGTTGCTGGGGGAAGCAGCAGTGATATGGAGTCTGGTTGTGATGGGTGATCACTGGTGCTGGGGGAAGTGGCAATGATGTGTTGGCTGTTTGTGATGGGTAATCACTGATGCTGGGGGAAGCAGCAGTGATGTGTTTGCTGATTGTGATGGGTGACCACTGATGCTTAGGGGAGGCAGCAGTGATGTGAAGTCTGGTTGTGATGGGTGATCACTGGTGCTGGGGGAAGCAGCAGTGATGTGTTGGCTGGTTGTGATGGGTGATCACTGATGCTGGGGGAAGCAGCAGTGATGTGTTGGCTGGTTGTGATGGATGATCACTGATGCTGGGGGAAGCAGCGGTATTGTGTTGGCTGGTTGTGATGGGTGATCACTGGTGCTGGGGGAAGCAGCAGTGATGTGTTGGATGGTTGTGATGGGTGATCACTGATGCTCGGGGAAGCAGCAGTGATGTGTTGGCTCGTTGTGATGGGTGATCACTGATACTGGGGGAAGCAGCAGTGATGTGTTGGGTGGTCGTGATGGATGATCACTGGTGCTGGGGGAAGCAGCAGTGTTGTGTTGGCTGGTTGTAATGGGTGATCACTGGTGCTGGGGGAAGCAGCAGTGATATGTTGGCTGGTTGTGATGGGTGATCACTGGTGCTGGGGGAAGCAGCAGTGTTGTGTTGGCTGGTTGTGATGGGTGATCACTGATGCTGGGGGAAGCAGCAGGGATGTGTTGGCTCGTTGTGATGGGTGATCATTGTTGCTGGGGGAAGCAGCAGTGATGTGTTGGCTGGTTGTGATGGGTGATCACTGGTGCTGGGGGAAGAAGCAGTGTTGTGTTGGTTGGTTGTGATGGGTGATCACTGATGCTGGGGGAAGCAGCTGTGATGTGTTGGCTCGTTGTGATGGGTGATCACTGTTGCTGGGGGAAGCAGCAGTGATGTGTTGGCTGGTTGTGATGGGTGATCACTGATGCTGGGGGAAGCAGCAGTGATGTGTTGGCTGGTTGTGATGGGTGACCACTGATGCTAGGGGAAGCAGCAGTGATGTGGAATCTGGTTGTGATGGATGATCACTGGTGCTGGGGGAAGCAGCAGTGATGTGTTGGCTGGTTGTGATAGGTGATCACTGATGCTGGGGGAAGCAGCAGTGTTGTGTTGGCTGGTTGTGATGGGTGATCACTGATGCTGGAGGAAGCAGCAGTGATATGGAGTCTGGTTGTGATGGGTGATCACTGGTGCTGGGGGAAGCAGCAATGATATGTTGGCTGTTTGTGATGGGTGATCACTGATGCTGAGGGAAGTAGCAGTGATGTGTTTGCTGGTTGTGAGGGGTGACCACTGATGCTGGGGGAAGCAGCAGTGATGTGAAGTCTGGTTGTGATGGGTGATCACTGGTGCTGGGGGAAGCAGCAGTGATGTGTTGGCTGGTTGTGATGGGTGATCACTGATGCTGGGGGAAGCAGCAGTGATGTGTTGGCTGGTTGTGATGGATGATCACTGATGCTGGGGAAAGCAGCGGTATTGTGTTGGCTGGTTATGATAGGTGATCACTGGTGCTGGGGGAAGCAGCAGTGATGTGTTGGATGGTTGTGATGGATGATCACTGATGCTGGGGGAAGCAGCAGTGATGTGGAGTCTGGTTGTGATGGGTGATCACTGGTGCTGGGGGAAGCAGCAATGATGTGTTGGCTGTTTGTGATGGGTGATCACTGATGCTGGGGGAAGCAGCAGTGATGTGTTTGCTGCTTGTGATGGGTGACCACTGATGCTGGGGGAAGCACTAGTGATTTGAAGTCTGGTTGTGATGGGTGATCACTGGTGCTGGGGGAAGCAGCAGTGATGAGTGTGCTGGTTGTGATGGGTGATCACTGAAGCTGGGAGAAGCAGCAGTGATGTGTTGGCTAGTTGTGATGGATGATCACTGATGCTGGGGGAAGCAGCGGTATTGTGTTGGCTGGTTATGATGGGTGATCACTGGTGCTGGGGGAAGCAGCAGTGATGTGTTGGGTGGTTGTGGTGGGTGATCACTGATGCTCGGGGAAGCAGCAGTGATGTGTTGGCTCGTTGTGATGGGTGATCACTGATCCTAGGGGAAGCAGCAGTGTTGTGTTGGCTGGTTGTAATGGGTGATCACTGGTGCTGGGGGAAGCAGCAGTGTTGTGTTGGCTGGTTGTAATGGGTGATCACTGGTGCTGGGGGAAGCAGCAGTGATGTGTTGGCTGGTTGTGATGGGTGATCACTGTTGCTGGGGGAAGCAGCAGTGATGTGTTGGCTGGTTGTGATGGGTGATCACTGATGCTGGGGGAAGCAGCAGTGATGTGTTGGCTGGGTGTGATGGGTGATCACTGTTGCTGGGGAAAGCAGCAGTGATGTGTTGGCTGGTTGTGATGGGTGATCACTGATGCTGGGGGAAGCAGCAGTGATGTGTTGGCTGGTTGTGATGGGTGACCACTGATGCTGGGGGAAGCAGCAGTGATGTGGAATCTGGTTGTGATGGATGATCATTGGTGCTGGGGTAAGCAGCAGTGATGTGTTGGCTGGTTGTGATGGGTGATCACTGATGCTGGGGGAATCAGCAGTGTTGTGTTGGCTGGTTGTGATGGGTCATCACTGATGCTGGGGGAAGCAGCAGTGATGTGTTGGCTGGTTGTGATGGGTGATCACTATTGCTGGGGGAAGCAGCAGTGATGTGTTGGCTGGTTGTGATAGGTGATCACTGATGCTGGGGGAAGCAGCATTGATGTGTTGGCTGGTTGTGATGGGTGACCACTGATGCTAGGGGAAGCAGCAGTGATGTGGAATCTGGTTGTGATGGATGATCACTGGTGCTGGGGGAAGCAGCAGTGATGTGTTGGCTGGTTGTGATGAGTGATCACTGATGCTGGGGGAAGCAGCAGTGTTGTGTTGGCTGGCTGTGATGGGTGATCACTGTTGCTGGGGGAAGCAGCAGTGATGTGGAGTCTGGTTGTGATCGGTGATCACTGGTGCTGGGGGAAGCAGCAATGATGTGTTGGCTGTTTGTGATGGGTGATCACTGATGCTGGGGGAAGCAGCAGTGATGTGTTTGCTGGTTGTGATGGGTGACCACTGATGCTGGGGGAAACAGCAGTGATGTGAAGTCTGGTTGTGATGGGTGATCACTGGTGCTGGGGGAAGCAGCAGTGATGTGTTGGCTGGTTGTGATGGTTGATCACTGATGCTGGGGGAAGCAGCAGTGATGTGTTGGCTGGTTGTGATGGATGATCACTGATGCTGGGGGAAGCAGCGGTATTGTGTTGGCTGATTGTGATGGGTGATCACTGGTGCTGGGGGAAGCAGCAGTGATGTGTTGGATGGTTGTGATGGGTGATCACTGATGCTCGGGGAAGCAGCAGTGATGTGTTGGCTCGTTGTGATGGGTGATCACTGATACTGGGGGAAGCAGCAGTGATGTGTTGGGTGGTCGTGATGGGTGATCACTGGTGCTGGGATAAGCAGCAGAGTTGTGTTGGCTGGTTGTAATGGGTGATCACTGGTGCTGGGGGAAGCAGCAGTGATGTGTTGGCTGGTTGTGATGGGTGATCACTGGTGCTGGGGGAAGCAGCAGTGTTGTGTTGGCTGGTTGTGATGGGTGATCACTGATGCTGGGGGAAGCAGCAGGGATGTATTGGCTCGTTGTGATGGGTGATCATTGTTGCTGGGGGAAGCAGCAGTGATGTGTTGGCTGGTTGTGATGGGTGATCACTGGTGCTGGGGGAAGCAGCAGTGTTGTGTTGGTTGGTTGTGATGGGTGATCACTGATGCTGGGGTAAGCAGCAGTGATGTGTTGGCTCGTTGTGATGGGTGATCACTGGTGCTGGGGGAAGCAGCAGTGTTGTGTTGGTTGGTTGTGATGGGTGATCACTGATGCTGGGGGAAGCAGCTGTGATGTGTTGGCTCGTTGTGATGGGTGATCACTGTTAATGGGGGAAGCAGCAGTGATGTGTTAGCTGGTTGTGATGGGTGATCACTGATGCTGGGGGAAGCAGCAGTGATGTGTTGGCTGGTTGTGATGGGTGACCACTGATGCGAGGGGAAGCAGCAGTGATGTGGAATCTGGTTGTGATGGATGATCACTGGTTCTGGGGGAAGCAGCAGTGATGTGTTGGCTAGTTGTGATGGGTGATCACTGATGCTGGGGGAAGCAGCAGTGTTGTGTTGGCTGGTTGTGATGGGTGATCACTGATGCTGGGGGAAGCAGCAGTGATGTGTTTGCTGGTTGTGATGGGTGACTACTGATGCTGGGGGAAGCAGCAGTGATGTGAAGTCTGGTTGTGATGGGTGATCACTGGTGCTGGGGGAAGCAGCAGTGATGTGTTGGCTGGTTGTGATGGGTGATCACTGATGCTGGGGGAAGCAGCAGTGATGTGTTGGCTGGTTGTGATGGATGATCACTGATGCTGGGGGAAGCAGCGGTATTGTGTTGGCTGGTTGTGATAGGTGATCACTGGTGCTGGGGGAAGCAACAGAGATGTGTTGGATGGTTGTGATGAATGATCCCTGATGCTGGGGGAAGCAGCAGTGATGTGGAGTCTGGTTGTGATGGGTGATCACTGGTGCTGGGGGAAGCAGCAATGATGTGTTGGCTGTTTGTGATAGGTGATCACTGATGCTGGGGGAAGCAGCAGTGATGTGTTTGCTGCTTTTGATGGGTGACCACTGATGCTGGGGAAAGCAGCAGTGATGTGAAGTCTGGTTGTGATGGGTGATCACTGGTGCTGGGGGAAGCAGCAGTGATGAGTTGGCTGGTTGTGATGGGTGATCACTGATGCTGGGGGAAGCAGCAGTGATGTGTTGGCTAGTTGTGATGGATGATCACTGATGCTGGGGGAAGCAGCGGTATTGTGTTGGCTGGTTATGATGGGTGATCACTGGTGCAGTAATGTGTTGGGTGGTTGTGATGGGTGATCACTGATGCTCCGGGAAACTGCAGTGATGTGTTGGCTCGTTGTGATGGGTGATCACTTATCCTGGGGGAAGCAGCAGTGTTGTGTTGGCTGGTTGTAATGGGTGATCACTGGTGCTGAGGGAAGCAGCAGTGTTGTGTTGGCTGGTTGTAATGGGTGATCACTGGTGCTGGGGGAAGCAGCAGAAATGTGTTGGCTGGTTGTGATGGGTGATCACTGTTGCTGTGGGACGCACCAGTGATGTGTTGGCTGGTTGTGATGGGTGATCACTGATGCTGGGGGAAGCAGCAGTAATGTGTTGGCTGGTTGTGATGGGTGATCACTGTTGCTGGGGGAAGCAGCAGTGATATGTTGGCTGGTTGTGATGGGTGATCACTGATGCTAGGGGAAGCAGCAGTGATGTGGAATCTGGTTGTGATGGATGATCACTGGTGCTGGGGTAAGCAGAAGTGATGTGTTGGCTGGTTTTGAAGGGTGATCACTGATGCTTGGGGAAGCAGCAGTGTTGTGTTAGCTGATTTTGATGGGTGATCACTGATGCTGGGCGAAGCAGCAGTGATGTGTTGGCTGGTTGTGATGGGTGATCACTGTTGCTGGGGGAAGCAGCAGTGATGTGTTGGCTGGTTGTGATAGGTGATCACTGATGCTGAGGGAAGCAGCATTGATGTGTTGGCTGGTTGTGATGGGTGACCACTGATGCTAGGGGAAGCAGCAGTGTTGTGTTGGCTGGTTGTGATGGGTGATCACTGGTGCTGGGGGAAGGAGCAGTGATGTGTTGGCTGGTTTTGATGGGTGATCACTGATGCTGGGGGAAGCAGCAGTGATGTGTTGGCTGGTTGTGATGGATGATCACTGATGCTGGGGGAAGCAGCGGTATTGTGTTGGCTGGTTGTGATAGGTGATCACTGGTGCTGGGGGAAGCAGCAGTGATGTGTTGGATGGTTGTGATGGATGATCCCTGATGCTGGGGGAAGCAGCAGTGATGTGGAGTCTGGTTGTTATGGGTGATCACTGGTGCTGGGGGAAGCAGCAATGATGTGTTGGCTGTTTGTGATAGGTGATCACTGATGCTGGGGGAAGCAGCAGTGATGTGTTTGCTGCTTTTGATGGGTGACCACTGATGCTGGGGAAAGCAGCAGTGATGTGAAGTCTGGTTGTGATGGGTGATCACTGGTGCTGGGGTAAGCAGCAGTGATGAGTTGGCTGGTTGTGATGGGTGATCACTGATGCTGGGGGAAGCAGCAGTGATGTGTTGGCTAGTTGTGATGGATGATCACTGATGCTGGGGGAAGCAGCGGTATTGTGTTGGCTGGTTATGATGGGTGATCACTGGTGCAGTAATGTGTTGGGTGGTTGTGATGGGTGATCACTGATGCTCCGGGAAGCTGCAGTGATTTGTTGGCTCGTTGTGATGGGTGATCACTGATCCTGTGGGAAGCAGCAGTGTTGTGTTGGCTGGTTGTAATGGGTGATCACTGGTACTGGGGGAAGCAGCAGTGTTGTGTTGGCTGGTTGTAATGGGTGATCACTGGTGCTAGGGGAAGCAGCAGAAATGTGTTGGCTGGTTGTGATGGGTGATCACTGTTGCTGGGGGACGCACTAGTGATGTGTTGGCTGGTTGTGATGGGTGATCACTGATGCTGGGGGAAGCAGCAGAAATGTGTTGGCTGGTTGTGATGGGTGATCACTGTTGCTGGGGGACGCACTAGTGATGTGTTGGCTGGTTGTGATGGGTGATCACTGATGCTGGGGGAAGCAGCAGTAATGTGTTGGCTGGTTGTGATGGGTGATCACTGTTGCCGGGGGAAGCAGCAGTGATATGTTTGCTGGTTGTGATGGGTGATCACTGATGCTGGGGGAAGCAGCAGTGATGTGTTGGCTGGTTGTGATGGGTGACCACTGATGCTAGGGGAAGCAGCAGTGATGTGGAATCTAGTTTTGTGATGGATGATCACTGGTGCTGGGGTAAGCAGAAGTGATGTGTTGGCTGGTTTTGAAGGGTGATCACTGATGCTGGGGGAAGCAGCAGTGTTGTGTTAGCTGATTGTGATGGGTGATCACTGATGCTGGGCGAAGCAGCAGTGATGTGTTGGCTGGTTGTGATGGGTGATCACTGTTGCTGGGGGAAGCAGCAGTGATGTGTTGGCTGGTTGTAATAGGTGATCACTGATGCTGGGGGAAGCAGCATTGATGTGTTGGCTGGTTGTGATGGGTGACCACTGATGCTAGGGGAAGCAGCAGTGATGTGGAATCTGGTTGTGATGGATGATCACTGGTGATGGGGGAAGCAGCAGTGATGTGTTGGCTGGTTGTGATGAGTGATCACTGATGCTGGGGGAAGCAGCAGTGTTGTGTTGGCTGGTTGTGATGGGTGATCACTGTTGCTGGCGTAAGCAGCAGTGATGTGGAGTCTGGTTGTGATGGGTGATCACTGGTGCTGGGGGAAGCAGCAATGATGTGTTGGCTGTTTGTGATGGGTGATCACTGATGCTGGGGGAAGCAGCAGTGATGTGTTTGCTGGTTATGATGGGTGACCACTGATGCTGGGGGAAGCAGCAGTAATGTGAAGTCTGGTTGTGATGAGTGATCACTGGTGCTGGGGGAAGCAGCAGTGATGTGTTGGCTGGTTGTGATGGGTGATCACTGATGCTGGGGGAAGCAGCAGTGATGTGTTGGCTGGTTGTGATGGATGATCAGTGATGCTGGGGGAAGCAGCGGTATTGTGTTGGCTGGTTCTGATGGGTGATCACTGGTGCTGGGTGAAGCAGCAGTGATGTGTTGGATGGTTGTGATGGGTGATCACTGATGCTCGGGGAAGCAGCAGTGATGTGTTGGCTCGTTGTGATGGGTGATCACTAATACTGGGGGAAGCAGCAGTGATGTGTTGGGTTGTCGTGATGGGTGATCACTGGTGCTGGGGGAAGCAGCAGTGTTGTGTTGCCTGGTTGTAATGGGTGATCACTGGTGCTGGGGGAAGCAGCAGTGATGTGTTGGCTGGTTGTGATGGGTGATCACTGGTGCTGGGGGAAGCAGCAGTGTTGTGTTGGCTGGTTGTGATGGGTGATCACTGATGCTGGGGGAAGCAGCAGGGATGTGTTGGCTCGTTGTGATGGGTGATCATTGTTGCTGGGGGAACCAGCAGTGATGTGTTGGCTGGTTGTGATGGGTGATCACTGGTGCTGGGGGAAGCAGCAGTGTTGTGTTGGTTGGTTGTGATGGGTGATCACTGATGCTGGGGGAAGCAGCAGTGATGTGTTGGCTCGTTGTAATGGGTGATCACTGTTGCTGGGGGAAGCACCAGTGATGTGTTGGCTGGTTGTGATGGGGGATCACTGGTGCTGGGGGAGGCAGCAGTGATGTGTTGGCTGGTTGTGATGGGTGACCACTGATGCTAGGGGAAGCAGCAGTGATGTGGAATCTGGTTGTGATGGATGATCACTGGTGCTGGGGGAAGCAGCAGTGATGTGTTGGCTGGTTGTGATGGGTGATCACTAATGCTGGGGGAAGCAGCAGTGTTGTGTTGGCTGGTTGTGATGGGTGATCACTGATGCTGGGGGAAGCAGCAGTGATGTGGAGTCTGGTTGTGATGGGTGATCACTGGTGCTGGGGGAAGCAGCAATGATGTGTTGGCTGTTTGTGATGGGTGATCACTGATGCTGGGGGAAGCAGCAGTGATGTGTTTGCTGGTTGTGATGGGTGACCACTGATGCTGGGGGAAGCAGCAATGATGTGAAGTCTGGTTGTGATGGGTGATCACTGTTGCTGGGGGAAGCAGCAGTGATGTGTTGGCTGGTTGTGATGGGTGATCACTGATGCTGGGGGAAGCAGCAGTGATGTGTTGGCTGGTTGTGATGGGTGATCACTGTTGCATGGGGAAGCAGCAGTGATGTGTTGGCTGGTTGTGATGGGTGATCACTGATGCTGGGGGAAGCAGCAGTGATGTGTTGGCTGGTTGTGATGGGTGACCACTGATGCTAGGGGAAGCAGCAGTGATGTGGAATCTGGTTGTGATGGATGATCACTGGTGCTTGGGTAAGCAGCAGTGATGTGTTGACTGGTTGTGATGGGTGATCACTGATGCTGGGGGAAGCAGCAGTGTTGTGTTGGCTGGTTGTGATGGGTGATCACTGATGCTGGGGGAAGCAGCAGTGATGTGTTGGCTGGTTGTGATGGGTGATCACTGTTGCTGGGGGAAGCAGCAGTGATGTGTTGGCTGGTTGTGATAGGTGATCACTGATGCTGGGGGAAGCAGCAGTGATGTGTTGGCTGGTTGTGATGGGTGACCACTGATGCTAGGGGAAGCAGCAGTGATGTGGAATCTGGTTGTGATGGATGATCACTGGTGCAGGGGGAAGCAGCAGTGATGTGTTGACTGGTTGTGATGAGTGATCACTGATGCTGGGGGAAGCAGCAGTGTTGTGTTGGCTGGTTGTGATGGGTGATCACTGTTGCTGGGGGAAGCAGCAGTGATATGGAGTCTGGTTGTGATGGGTGATCACTGGTGCTGGGGGAAGCAGCAATGATGTGTTGGCTGTTTGTGATGGGTAATCACTGATGCTGGGGGAAGCAGCAGTGATGTGTTTGCTGGTTGTGATGGGTGACCACTGATGCTGGGGGAAGCAGCAGTGATGTGAAGTCTGGTTGTGATGGGTAATCACTGGTGCTGGGGGAAGCAGCAGTGATGTGTTGGCTGGTTGTGATGGGTGATCACTGATGCTGGGGGAAGCAGCAGTGATGTGTTGGCTGGTTGTGATGGATGATCACTGATGCTGGGGGAATCAGCGGTATTGTGTTGGCTGGTTGTGATGGGTGATCACTGGTGCTGGGGGAAGCAGCAGTGATGTGTTCGATGGTTGTGATGGGTGATCACTGATGCTCGGGGAAGCAGCAGTGATGTGTTGGCTCGTTGTGATGGGTGATCACTGATACTGGGGGAAGCAGCAGTGATGTGTTGGCTGGTTGTGATAGGTGATCACTGATGCTGGGGGAAGCAGCAGTGATGTGTTGGCTGGTTGTGATGGGTGACCACTGATGCTAGGGGAAGCAGCAGTGATGTGGAATCTGGTTGTGATGGATGATCACTGGTGCAGGGGGAAGCAGCAGTGATGTGTTGACTGGTTGTGATGAGTGATCACTGATGCTGGGGGAAGCAGCAGTGTTGTGTTGGCTGGTTGTGATGGGTGATCACTGTTGCTGGGGGAAGCAGCAGTGATATGGAGTCTGGTTGTGATGGGTGATCACTGGTGCTGGGGGAAGCAGCAATGATGTGTTGGCTGTTTGTGATGGGTAATCACTGATGCTGGGGGAAGCAGCAGTGATGTGTTTGCTGGTTGTGATGGGTGACCACTGATGCTGGGGGAAGCAGCAGTGATGTGAAGTCTGGTTGTGATGGGTAATCACTGGTGCTGGGGGAAGCAGCAGTGATGTGTTGGCTGGTTGTGATGGGTGATCACTGATGCTGGGGGAAGCAGCAGTGATGTGTTGGCTGGTTGTGATGGATGATCACTGATGCTGGGGGAATCAGCGGTATTGTGTTGGCTGGTTGTGATGGGTGATCACTGGTGCTGGGGGAAGCAGTAGTGATGTGTTCGATGGTTGTGATGGGTGATCACTGATGCTCGGGGAAGCAGCAGTGATGTGTTGGCTCTTTGTGATGGGTGATCACTGATACTGGGGGAAGCAGCAGTGATGTGTTGGGTGGTCGTGATGGGTGATCACTGGTGCTGGGGGAAGCAGCAGTGTTGTGTTGGCTGGTTGTAATGGGTGATCACTGGTGCTGGGAGAAGCAGCAGTGATGTGTTGGCTGGTTGTGATGGGTGATCACTGGTGCTGGGGCAAGCAGCAGTGTTGTGTTGGCTGGTTGTGATGGGTGATCACTGATGCTGGGGGAAGCAGCAGGGATGTGTTTGCTCGTTGTGATGGGTGATCATTGCTGCTGGGGGAAGCAGCAGTGATGTGTTGGGTGGTTGTGATGGGTGATCACTGGTGCTGGGGGAAGAAGCAGTGTTGTGTTGGTTGGTTGTGATGGGTGATCACTGATGCTGGGGGAAGCAGCTGTGATGTGTTGGCTCGTTGTGATGGGTGATCACTGTTGCTGGGGGAAGCAGCAGTGATGTGTTGGCTGGTTGTGATGGGTGATCACTGATGCTGGGGGAAGCAGCAGTGATGTGTTGGCTGGTTGTGATGGGTGACCACTGAAACTAGGGGAAGCAGCAGTGATGTGGAATCTGGTTGTGATGGATGATCACTGGTGCTGGGGGAAGCAGCAGTGATGTGTTGGCTGGTTGTGATGGGTGATCACTGATGCTGGGGGAAGCAGCAGTGTTGTGTTGGCTGGTTGTGATGGGTGATCACTGATGCTGGGGGAAGCAGCAGTGATATGGAGTCTGGTTGGGATGGGTGATCACTGGTGCTGGGGGAAGCAGCAATGATGTGTTGGCTGTTTGTGATGGGTTATCACTGATGCTGGGGGAAGTAGCAGTGATGTGTTTGCTGGTTGTGATGGGTGACCACTGATGCTGGGGGAAGCAGCAGTGATGTGAAGTCTGGTTGTGATGGGTGATCACTGGTGCTGGGGGAAGCAGCAGTGATGTGTTGGCTGGTTGTGATGAGTGATCACTGATGCTGGGGGAAGCAGCAGTGATGTGTTGGCTGGTTGTGATGGATGATCACTGATGCTGGGGGAAGCAGCGGTATTGTGTTGGCTGGTTGTGATAGGTGATCACTGGTGCTGGGGGAAGCAGCAGTGATGTGTTGGATGGTTGTGAAGGATGATCACTGATGCTGGGGGAAGCAGCAGTGATGTGGAGTCTGGTTGTGATGGGTGATCACTGGTGCTGGGGGAAGCAGCAATGATGTGTTGGCTGTTTGTGATGGGTGATCACTGATGCTGGGGGAAGCAGCAGTGATGTGTTTGCTGCTTGTGATGGGTGACCACTGATGCTGGGGGAAGCTGCAGTGATGTGAAGTCTGGTTGTGATGGGTGATCACTGGTGCTGGGGGAAGCAGCAGTGATGAGTTGGCTGGTTGTGATGGGTGATCACTGAAGCTGGGAGAAGCAGCAGTGATGTGTTGGCTAGTTGTGATGTTGTGGGCTGGATTGTTATATAGATATCAAGCAGGGTGAAATGTGGTCTGGGAAGAGGGTCGGAATTGCAAAACACTTGACGTGGGATGCCACCAGGCTGAAAGTGATGCCATGGTGCAAGGTGCCACCACGGGTGTGCGTGGCATCCCCAGTGGGCCAGTGAGTGAGGCAGCAGCGATGGATATACTCAAGAAGAGGAAGCCCATTATGATTCGGAGTTGTGCAGAGATCTCCTAAAGCAGAATATCGTGCATTGAATTCACCCATGTAGATCATGCCATTATTAATAGGTATTGGGAGGGCAGCGAGATTAATCCTTCCTGGGGCAGAGTAAACATTACACAATTGCATCTTCCCACAACCTACAGTAATCTCAAAGAGCTGAAAGATCATGTCATCATCAGTAGAGCGACGCACAAGTTGATGGGTATGGAGGAATGAACGTAACTGACGAGACCATTTCTGACGTGATGGACATACGAGATGTAGCCAGGAAGTGAAGGAGCCTCTTCCCCATTGACAAAACCACTAACAAAAGCTTCTTGAATGAATACAACGTGTGGGTGGTAGTGGTCTATATAGGTCTTGAGAGAAGTAAGCTTCGCATAGTTTCTGATTCCACAGGCATTCCAGGAGATAACATGAAGCGGCATCTGGCTAAGACTGAAAGGTGGCAGCTTGCTTGGTCACTCTAAATTGCTTAGAATCAGTAGAGCTTTTTCAGGGCCTTATTTACTTCCAGAGCCAGCAATAGTGGATACGATCAGAATGAGTTCAATTAAGTATAGGGAGGAAATTAAAAGAAATGGGAAGGAAGGTAAGAGAAGGATTGGGAGGAAGATAGGTATTAAAGAAAGAGGGAAGAGGGAATATATTATACAATATCAAATGGGTGAAACAAAGAGGGAGGGAGGAAATAAGAGGGAAAAGGGGTAAGATAGAAAAGCAATGAGGAGGGAGGAAGGAGTAGAGAAGAGAATAAAACAGGGTGTGAAAGGGAGGAAGAAAATGGAGAGTGAAAATAAGCATACAGCTGTTTCCTGTCTATATTTAATGTCTTCTTTGTCATCTTGATACTCAATTCAATATTTTCTGCTAGTTTTCAATGTTTCCTACTATTTTTATGTATATTAAAAAGCCTACTCCATGTTCTTTCTTGTCTTTCTGTCTCCTGCAGAAAGAAAATGTGACAATCATATAATTATAAGAATTCTACTGAGTTTCCAATGTGTAACTAAAATGATCCATTTATTACCTGTTCGGTGAGTGACGTGTCCTACCTTATGTCCATTTTTATATTTCAGTTGTATTCAAAATGTGTTCAACTTTGGTCTGTTCTTAAACCCAAGATGTTCTCTTCCTATCTCTCCATGTTATATTTAGCATTGTTCTCTTCATTCCTTTTTGGCACTTTGAAGTTTTCATTCCAGAACTTTCATATGACTCAAAGTTTTCAATACATATATTAAAAAATAAGATAGAATGCACTGATTATACATAGTATTAACCTTTCTCCTAACTAATAATAAGAGATTACTATTCATAACACTGTTGTACTTAAGAAAAACACTCCATTCTTTATCTCTATTCTTCATTTAATATTTCTTTTCACATTATTGAACAAACAATTGGCAACCTTTGTTTCACACTGATATAAATAATTAATGCCTACCCGCCGCGTCAACCTTCCCTTATAATTCACACTTGTCACTTATAGAAAATTAAAATTGTAAAACATTAAGAAAACAGTAAATTAGTTAAAATGATTAGTTAGAGAGTAATGCAATAAAAAAGCGAAAGGATTGCCAAATGGAGACGAAACTGGAACTGTATGTGTGATGGGAATGATGTTAGCAGTGATGTGTTGGCTGGTTGTGATGGGTGATCACTGTTGCTGGGGGAAGCAGCAGTGATGTGTTGGCTGGTTATGATGGGTGATCACTGATGCTGGGGGAAGCAGCAGTGATGTGTTGGCTGGTTGTGATGGGTGATCACTGATGCTGGGGGAAGCAGCAGTGATGTGTTGGCTGGTTGTGATGGGTGATCACTGTTGCTGGGGGAAGCAGCAGTGATGTGTTGGCTGGTTGTGATGGGTGATCACTGATGCTGGGGGAAGCAGCATTGATGTGTTGGCTGGTTGTGATGGGTGATCACTGTTGCTGGGGGAAGCAGCAGTGATGTGTTGGCTGGTTGTGATGGGTGATCACTGATGTTGGGGGAACCAGCAGTGATGTGTTGGCTGGTTGTGATGGGTGACCACTGATGCTAGGGGAAGCAGCAGTGATGTGGAATCTGGTTGTGATGGATGATCACTGGTGCTGGGGTAAGCAGCAGTGATGTGTTGACTGGTTGTGATGGGTGATCACTGATGCTGGGGGAAGCAGCAGTGTTGTGTTGGCTGGTTGTGATGGGTGATCACTGATGCTGGGGAAAGCAGCAGTGATGTGTTGGCTGGTTGTGATGGGTGATCACTGTTGCTGGGGGAAGCAGCAGTGATGTGTTGGCTGGTTGTGATAGATGATCACTGATGCTGGTGGAAGCAGCAGTGATGTGTTGGCTGGTTGTGATGGGTGACCACTGATGCTAGGGGAAGCAGCAGTGATGTGGAATCTGGTTGTGATGGATGATCACTGGTGCTGGGGGAAGCAGCAGTGATGTGATGACTGGTTGTGATGAGTGATCACTGATGCTGGGGGAAGCAGCAGTGTTGTGTTGGCTGGTTGTGACGGGTGATCACTGTTGCTGGGGGAAGCAGCAGTGATATGGAGTCTGGTTGTGATGGGTGATCACTGGTGCTGGGGGAAGCAGCAATGATGTGTTGGCTGTTTGTGATGGGTAATCACTGATGCTGGGGGAAGCAGCAGTGATGTGTTTGCTGGTTGTGATGGGTGACCACTGATGCTTAGAGGAGGCAGCAGTGATGTGAAGTCTGGTTGTGATGGGTGATCACTGGTGCTGGAGGAAGCAGCAGTGATGTGTTGGCTGGTTGTGATGGGTGATCACTGATGCTGGGGGAAGCAGCAGTGATGTGTTGGCTGGTTGTGATGGATGATCACTGATGCTGGGTGAAGCGGTATTGTGTTGGCTGGTTGTGATGGGTGATCACTGGTGCTGGGGGAAGCAGCAGTGATGTGTTGGCTGGTTGTGATGGGTGATCACTGATGCTGGGGGAAGCAGCAGTGATGTGTTGGCTGGTTGTGATGGATGATCACTGATGCTGGGGGAAGCGGTATTGTGTTGGCTGGTTGTGATGGGTGATCACTGGTGCTGGGGGAAGCAGCAGTGATGTGTTGGATGGTTGTGATGGGTGTTCACTGATGCTCGGGGAAGCAGCAGTGATGTGTTGGCTCGTTGTGATGGGTGATCACTGATAATGGGGGAAGCAGCAGTGATGTGTTGGGTGGTCGTGATGGGTGATCACTGGTGCTGGGGGAAGCAGCAGTGTTGTGTTGGCTTGTTGTAATGGGTGATCACTGGTGCTGGGGGAAGCAGCAGTGATATGTTGGCTGGTTGTGATGGGTGATCACTGGTGCTGGGGGAAGCAGCAGTGTTGTGTTGGCTGGTTGTGATGGGTGATCACTGATGCTGGGGGAAGCAGCATGGATGTGTTGGCTCCTTGTGATGGGTGATCATTGTTGCTGGGGGAAGCAGCAGTGATGTGTTGGCTGGTTGTGATGGGTGATCACTGGTGCTGGGGGAAGAAGCAGTGTTGTGTTGGTTGGTTGTGATGGGTGATCACTGATGCTGGGGGAAGCAGCAGGGATGTATTGGCTCCTTGTGATGGGTGATCATTGTTGCTGGGGGAAGCAGCAGTGATGTGTTGGCTGGTTGTGATGGGTGATCACTGGTGCTGGGGGAAGAAGCAGTGTTGTGTTGGTTGGTTGTGATGGATGATCACTGATGCTGGGTGAAGCGGTATTGTGTTGGCTGGTTGTGATGGGTGATCACTGGTGCTGGGGGAAGCAGCAGTGATGTGTTGGCTGGTTGTGATGGGTGATCACTGATGCTGGGGGAAGCAGCAGTGATGTGTTGGCTGGTTGTGATGGATGATCACTGATGCTGGGGGAAGCGGTATTGTGTTGGCTGGTTGTGATGGGTGATCACTGGTGCTGGGGGAAGCAGCAGTGATGTGTTGGATGGTTGTGATGGGTGTTCACTGATGCTCGGGGAAGCAGCAGTGATGTGTTGGCTCGTTGTGATGTGTGATCACTGATAATGGGGGAAGCAGCAGTGATGTGTTGGGTGGTCGTGATGGGTGATCACTGGTGCTGGGGGAAGCAGCAGTGTTGTGTTGGCTTGTTGTAATGGGTGATCACTTGTGCTGGGGGAAGCAGCAGTGATATGTTGGCTGGTTGTGATGGGTGATCACTGGTGCTGGGGGAAGCAGCAGTGTTGTGTTGGCTGGTTGTGATGGGTGATCACTGATGCTGGGGGAAGCAGCATGGATGTGTTGGCTCCTTGTGATGGGTGATCATTGTTGCTGGGGGAAGCAGCAGTGATGTGTTGGCTGGTTGTGATGGGTGATCACTGGTGCTGGGGGAAGAAGCAGTGTTGTGTTGGTTGGTTGTGATGGGTGATCACTGATGCTGGGGGAAGCAGCTGTGATGTGTTGGCTCGTTGTGATGGGTGATCACTGTTGCTGGGGGAAGCAGCAGTGATGTGTTGGCTGGTTATGATGGGTGATCACTGATGCTGGGGGAAGCAGCAGTGATGTGTTGGCTGGTTGTGATGGGTGACCACTGATGCTAGGGGAAGCAGCAGTGATGTGGAATCTGGTTGTGATGGATGATCACTGGTGCTGGGGGAAGCAGCAGTGATGTGTTGGCTGGTTGTGATGGGTGATCACTGATGCTGGGGGAAGCAGCAGGGTTGTGTTGGCTGGTTGTGATGGGTGATCACTGATGCTGGAGGAAGCAGCAGTGATATGGAGTCTGGTTGTGATGGGTGATCACTGGTGCTGGGGGAAGCAGCAATGATGTGTTGGCTGTTTGTGATGGGTGATCACTGATGCTGAGGGAAGTAGCAGTGATGTGTTTGCTGGTTGTGAGGGGTGACCACTGATGCTGGGGGAAGCAGCAGTGATGTGAAGTCTGGTTGTGATGGGTGATCACTGGTGCTGGGGGAAGTAGCAGTGATGTGTTGGCTGGTTGTGATGGGTGATCACTGATGCTGGGGGAAGCAGCAGTGATGTGTTGCCTGGTTGTGATGGATGATCACTGATGCTGAAGGAAGCAGCGGTATTGTGTTGGCTGGTTGTGATAGGTGATCACTGGTGCTGGGGGAAGCAGCAGTGATGTGTTGGATGGTTGTGATGGATGATCACTGATGCTGGGGGAAGCAGCAGTGATGTGGAGTCTGGTTGTGATGGGTGATCACTGGTGCTGGGGGAAGCAGCAATGATGTGTTGGCTGTTTGTGATGGGTGATCACTGATGCTGGGGGAAGCAGCAGTGATGTGTTTGCTGCTTGTGATGGGTGACCACTGATGCTGGGGGAAGCAGCAGTGATGTGAAGTCTGGTTGTGATGGGTGATCACTGGTGCTGGGGGAAGCAGCAGTGATGAGTTGGCTGGTTGTGATGGGTGATCACTGAAGCTGGGAGAAGCAGCAGTGATGTGTTGGCTAGTTGTGATGGATGATCACTGATGCTGGGGGAAGTAGCAGTGATGTGTTGGCTGGTTGTGATGGGTGATCACTGATGCTCGGGGAAGCAGCAGTGATGTGTTGGCTCGTTGTGATGGGTGATCACTGATCCTAGGGGAAGCAGCAGTGTTGTGTTGGCTGGTTGTAATGGGTGATCACTGGTGCTGGGGGAAGCAGCAGTGTTGTGTTGGCTGGTTGTAATGGGTGATCACTGGTGCTGGGGGAAGCAGCAGTGATGTGTTGGCTGGTTGTGATGGGTGATCACTGTTGCTGGGGGAAACAGCAGTGATGTGTTGGCTGGTTGTGATGGGTGATCACTGATGCTGGGGGAAGCAGCAGTGATGTGTTGCCTGGGTGTGATGGGTGATCACTGTTGCTGGGGAAAGCAGCAGTGATGTGTTGGCTGGTTGTGATGGGTGATCACTGATGCTGGGGGAAGCAGCAGTGATGTGTTGGCTGGTTGTGATGGGTGACCACTGATGCTGGGGGAAGCAGCAGTGATGTGGAATCTGGTTGTGATGGATGATCATTGGTGCTGGGGTAAGCGGCAGTGATGTGTTGGCTGGTTGTGATGGGTGATCACTGATGCTGGGGGAATCAGCAGTGTTGTGTTGGCTGGTTGTGATGGGTCATCACTGATGCTGGGGGAAGCAGCAGTGATGTGTTGGCTGGTTGTGATGGGTGATCACTATTGCTGGGGGAAGCAGCAGTGATGTGTTGGCTAGTTGTGATAGGTGATCACTGATGCTGGGGGAAGCAGCAGTGATGTGGAATCTGGTTGTGATGGATGATCACTGGTGCTGGGGGAAGCAGCAGTGATGTGTTTGCTGGTTGTGATGAGTGATCACTGATGCTGGGGGAAGCACCAGTGTTGTGTTGGCTGGTTGTGATGGGTGATCACTGTTGCTGGGGGAAGCAGCAGTGATGTGGAGTCTGGTTGTGATCGGTGATCATTGGTGCTGGGGGAAGCAGCAATGATGTGTTGGCTGTTTGTGATGGGTGATCACTGATGCTGCGGGAAGCAGCAGTGATGTGTTTGCTGGTTGTGATGGGTGACCACTGATGCTGCGGGAAGCAGCAGTGATGTGAAGTCTGGTTGTGATGGGTGATCACTGGTGCTGGGGGAAGCAGCAGTGATGTGTTGGCTGGTTGTGATGGTTGATCACTGATGCTGGGGGAAGCAGCAGTGATGTGTTGGCTGGTTGTGATGGATGATCACTGATGCTGGGGGAAGCAGCGGTATTGTGTAGGCTGGTTGTGATGGGTGATCACTGGTGCTGGGGGAAGCAGCAGTGATGTGTTGGATGGTTGTGATGGGTGATCACTGATGTTCGGGGAAGCAGCAGTGATGTGTTGGCTCGTTGTGATGGGTGATCACTGATACTGGGGGAAGCAGCAGTGATGTGTTGGGTGGTCGTGATGGGTGATCACTGGTGCTGGGGTAAGCAGCAGAGTTGTTTTGGCTTGTTGTAATGGGTGATCACTGGTGCTGGGGGAAGCAGCAGTGATGTGTTGGCTGGTTGTGATGGGTGATCACTGGTGCTGGGGGAAGCAGCAGTGTTGTGTAGGCTGGTTGTGATGGGTGATCACTGATGCTGGGGGAAGCAGCAGGGATGTGTTGGCTCGTTGTGATGGGTGATCATTGTTGCTGGGGGAAGCAGCAGTGATGTGTTTGCTGGTTGTGATGGGTGATCACTGGTGCTGGGGGAAGCAGCAGTGTTGTGTTGGTTGGTTGTGATGGGTGATCACTGATGCTGGGGTAAGCAGCAGTGATGTGTTGGCTCGTTGTGATGGGTGATCACTGGTGCTGGGGGAAGCAGCAGTGTTGTGTTGGTTGGTTGTTATGGGTGATCACTGATGCTGGGGGAAGCAGCTGTGATGTGTTGGCTCGTTGTGATGGGTGATCACTGTTGCTGGGGGGAGCAGCAGTGATGTGTTAGCTGGTTGTGATGGGTGATCACTGATGCTGGGGGGAAGCAGCAGTGATGTGTTGGCTGGTTGTGATGGGTGACCACTGATGCGAGGGGAAGCAGCAGTGATGTGGAATCTGGTTGTGATGGATGATCACTGGTGCTGGGGGAAGCAGCAGTGATGTGTTGGCTAGTTGTGATGGGTGATCACTGATGCTGGGGGAAGCAGCAGTGTTGTGTTGGCCGGTTGTGATGGGTGATCACTGATGCTGGGGGAAGCAGCAGTGATGTGGAGTCTGGTTGTGATGGGTGATCACTGGTGCTAGGGGAAGCAGCAAAGATGTGTTGGCTGTTTGTGATGGGTGATCACTGATGCTGGGGGAAGCAGCAGTGATGTGTTTGCTGGTTGTGATGGGTGACCACTGATGCTGGGGGAAGCAGCAGTGATGTGAAGTCTGGTTGTGATGGGTGATCACTGGTGCTGGGGGAAGCAGCAGCGATGTGTTGGCTGTTTGTGATGGGTGATCACTGATGCTGGGGGAAGCAGCAGTGATGTGTTGGCTGGTTGTGATGGATGATCACTGATGCTGGGGGAAGCAGCGGTATTGTGTTGGCTGGTTGTGATAGGTGATCACTGGTGCTGGGGGAAGCAGCAGTGATGTGTTGGATGGTTGTGATGGATGATCCCTGATGCTGGGGGAAGCAGCAGTGATGTGGAGTCTGGTTGTGATGGGTGATCACTGGTGCTGGGGGAAGCAGCAATGATGTGTTGGCTGTTTGTGATAGGTGATCACTGATGCTGGGGGAAGCAGCAGTGATGTGTTTGCTGCTTTTGATGGGTGACCACTGATGCTGGGGAAAGCAGCAGTGATGTGAAGTCTGGTTGTGATGGGTGATCACTGGTGCTGGGGGAAGCAGCAGTGATGAGTTGGCTGGTTGTGATGGGTGATCACTGATGCTGGGGGAAGCAGCAGTGATGTGTTGGCTAGTTGTGATGGATGATCACTGATGCTGGGGGAAGCAGCGGTATTGTGTTGGCTGGTTATGATGGGTGATCACTGGTGCAGTAATGTGTTGGGTGGTTGTGATGGGTGATCACTGATGCTCCGGGAAACTGCAGTGATGTGTTGGCTCGTTGTGATGGGTGATCACTGATCCTGGGGGAAGCAGCAGTGTTGTGTTGGCTGGTTGTAATGGGTGATCACTGGTGCTGAGGGAAGCAGCAGTGTTGTGTTGGCTGGTTGTAATGGGTGATCACTGGTGCTGGGGGAAGCAGCAGAAATGTGTTGGCTGGTTGTGATGGGTGATCACTGTTGCTGTGGGATGCACCAGTGATGTGTTGGCTGGTTGTGATGGGTGATCACTGATGCTGGGGGAAGCAGCAGTAATGTGTTGGCTGGTTGTGATGGGTGATCACTGTTGCTGGGGGAAGCAGCAGTGATATGTTGGCTGGTTGTAATGGGTGATCACTGATGCTGGGGGAAGCAGCAGTGATGTGTTGGCTGGTTGTGATGGGTGACCACTGATGCTAGGGGAAGCAGCAGTGATGTGGAATCTGGTTGTGATGGATGATCACTGGTGCTGGGGTAAGCAGAAGTGATGTGTTGGCTGGTTTTGAAGGGTGATCACTGATACTTGGGGAAGCAGCAGTGTTGTGTTAGCTGATTGTGATTGGTGATCACTGATGCTGGGCGAAGCAGCAGTGATGTGTTGGCTGGTTGTGATGGGTGATCACTGTTGCTGGGGGAAGCAGCAGTGATGTGTTGGCTGGTTGTGATAGGTGATCACTGATGCTGGGGGAAGCAGCATTGATGTGTTGGCTGGTTGTGATGGGTGACCACTGATGCTAGGGGAAGCAGCAGTGTTGTGTTGGCTGGTTGTGATGGGTGATCACTGGTGCTGGGGGAAGCAGCAGTGATGTGTTGGCTGGTTGTGATGGGTGATCACTGATGCTGGGGGAAGCAGCAGTGATGTGTTGGCTGGTTGTGATGGATGATCACTGATGCTGGGGGAAGCAGCGGTATTGTGTTGGCTGGTTGTGATAGGTGATCACTGGTGCTGGGGGAAGCATCAGTGATGTGTTGGATGGTTGTGATGGATGATCCCTGATGCTGGGGGAAGCAGCAGTGATGTGGAGTCTGGTTGTGGTGGGTGATCACTGGTGCTGGGGGAAGCAGCAATGATGTGTTGGCTGTTTGTGATAGGTGATCACTGACGCTGGGGGAAGCAGCAGTGATGTGTTTGCTGCTTTTGATGGGTGACCACTGATGCTGGGGAAAGCAGCAGTGATGTGAAGTCTGGTTGTGATGGGTGATCACTGGTGCTGGGGGAAGCAGCAGTGATGAGTTGGCTGGTTGTGATGGGTGATCACTGATGCTGGGGGAAGCAGCAGTGATGTGTTGGCTAGTTGTGATGGATGATCACTGATGCTGGGGGAAGCAGCGGTATTGTGTTGGCTGGTTATGATGGGTGATCACTGGTGCAGTAATGTGTTGGGTGGTTGTGATGGGTGATCACTGAAGCTCCGGGAAGCTGCAGTGATGTGTTGGCTCGTTGTGATGGGTGATCACTGATCCTGGGGGAAGCAGCAGTGTTGTGTTGGCTGGTTGTAATGGGTGATCACTGGTACTGGGGGAAGCAGCAGTGTTGTGTTGGCTGGTTGTGATGGGTGATCACTGATACTGGGGGAAGCAGCAGTGATATGTTGGCTGGTTGTGATGGGTGATCACTGATGCTGGGGGAAGCAGCAGTGATGTGTTGGCTGGTTGTGATGGGTGACCACTGATGCTAGGGGAAGCAGCAGTGATGTGGAATCTGGTTTTGTGATGGATGATCACTGGTGCTGGGGTAAGCAGAAGTGATGTGTTGGCTGGTTTTGAAGGGTGATCACTGATGCTGGCGGAAGCAGCAGTGTTGTGTTAGCTGATTGTGATGGGTGATCACTGATGCTGGGCGAAGCAGCAGTGATGTGTTGGCTGGTTGTGATGGGTGATCACTGTTGCTGGGGGAAGCAGCAGTGATGTGTTGGCTGGTTGTGATAGGTGATCACTGATGCTGGGGGAAGCAGCATTGATTTGTTGGCTGGTTGTGATGGGTGACCACTGATGCTAGGGGAAGCAGCAGTGATGTGGAATCTGGTTGTGATGGATGATCACTGGTGCTGGGGGAAGCAGCAGTGATGTGTTGGCTGGTTGTGATGAGTGATCACTGATGCTGGGGGAAGCAGCAGTGTTGTGTTGGCTGGTTGTGATGGGTGATCACTGTTGCTGGCGTAAGCAGCAGTGATGTGGAGTCTGGTTGTGATGGGTGATCACTGGTGCTGGGGGAAGCAGCAATGATGTGTTGGCTGTTTGTGATGGCTGATCACTGATGCTGGGGGAAGCAGCAGTGATGTGTTTGCTGGTTATGATGGGTGACCACTGATGCTGGGGGAAGCAGCAGTGATGTGAAGTCTGGTTGTGATGGGTGATCACTGGTGCTGGGGGAAGCAGCAGTGATGTGTTGGCTGGTTGTGATGGGTGATCACTGATGCTGGGGGAAGCATCAGTGATGTGTTGGCTGGTTGTGATGGATGATCACTGATGCTGGGGGAAGCAGCGGTATTGTGTTGGCTGGTTGTGATGGGTGATCACTGGTATTGGGTGAAGCAGCAGTGATGTGTTGGATGGTTGTGATGGGTGATCACTGATGCTCGGGGAAGCAGCAGTGATGTGTTGGCTCGTTGTGATGGATGATCACTGATACTGGGGGAAGCAGCAGTGATGTGTTGGGTGGTCGTGATGGGTGATCACTGGTGCTGGGGGAAGCATCAGTGTTGTGTTGCCTGGTTGTAATGGGTGATCACCGGTGCTGGGGGAAGCAGCAGTGATGGGTTGGCTGGTTGTGATGGGTGATCACTGGTGCTGGGGGAAGCAGCAGTGTTGTGTTGGCTGGTTGTGATGGGTGATCACTGATGCTGGGGGAAGCAGCAGGGATGTGTTGGCTCGTTGTGATGGGTGATCATTGTTGCTGGGGGAAGCAGCAGTGATGTGTTGGCTGGTTGTGATGGGTGATCACTGGTGCTGGGGGAAGCAGCAGTGTTGTGTTGGTTGGTTGTGATGGGTTATCACTGATGCTGGGGGAAGCAGCAGTGATGTGTTGGCTCGTTGTAATGGGTGATCACTGTTGCTGGGGGAACCAGCAATGATGTGTTGGTTGGTTGTGATGGGGGATCACTGGTGCTGGGGGAGGCAGCAGTGATGTGTTGGCTGGTTGTGATGGGTGACCACTGATGCTAGGGGAAGCAGCAGTGATGTGGAATCTGGTTGTGATGGATGATCACTGGTGCTGGGGGAAGCAGCAGTGATGTGTTGGCTGGTTGTGATGGGTGATCACTGATGCTGGGGGAAGCAGCAGTGTTGTGTTGGCTGGTTGTGATGGGTGATCACTGATGCTGGGGGAAGCAGCAGTGATGTGGAGTCTGGTTGTGATGGGTGATCACTGGTGCTGTGGGAAGCAGCAATGATGTGTTGGCTGTTTGTGATGGGTGATCACTGATGCTGGGGGAAGCAGCAGTGATGTGTTTGCTGGTTGTGATGGGTGACCACTGATGCTGGGGGAAGCAGCAGTGATGTGAAGTCTGGTTGTGATGGGTGATCACTGTTGTTGGGGGAAGCAGCAGTGATGTGTTGGCTCGTTGTGATGGGTGATCACTGATGCTGGGGGAAGCAGAAGTGATGTGTTGGCTGGTTGTGATGGGTGATCACTGTTGCATGGGGAAGCAGCAGTGATGTGTTGGCTGGTTGTGATGGGTGATCACTGATGCTGGGGGAGGCAGCAGTGATGTGTTGGCTGGTTGTGATGAGTGACCACTGATGCTAGGGGAAGCAGCAGTGATGTGGAATCTGGTTGTGATGGATGATCACTGGTGCTGGGGTAAGCAGCAGTGATGTGTTGACTGGTTGTGATGGGTGATCACTGATGCTGGGGGAAGCAGCAGTGTTGTGTTGGCTGGTTGTGATGGGTGATCACTGATGCTGGGGGAAGCAGCAGTGATGTGTTGGCTGGTTGTGATGGGTGATCACTGTTGCTGGGGGAAGCAGCAGTGATGTGTTGGCTGGTTGTGATAGGTAATCACTGATGCTGGGGGAAGCAGCAGTGATGTGTTGGCTGGTTGTGATGGGTGACCACTGATGCTAGGGGAAGCAGCAGTGATGTGGAATCTGGTTGTGATGGATGATCACTGGTGCAGGGGGAAGCAGCAGTGATGTGTTGACTGGTTGTGATGAGTGATCACTGATGCTGGGGGAAGCAGCAGTGTTGTGTTGGCTGGTTGTGATGGGTGATCACTGTTGCTGGGGGAAGCAGCAGTGATATGGAGTCTGGTTGTGATGGGTGATCACTGGTGCTGGGGGAAGCAGCAATGATGTGTTGGCTGTTTGTGATGGGTAATCACTGATGCTGGGGGAAGCAGCAGTAATGTGTTTGCTGGTTGTGATGGGTGACCACTGATCCTGGGGGAAGCAGCAGTGATATGAAGTCTGGTAGTGATGGGTGATCACTGGTGCTGGGGGAAGCAGCAGTGATGTGTTGGCTGGTTGTGATGGGTGATCACTGATGCTGGGGGAAGCAGCAGTGATGTGTTGGCTGGTTGTGATGGATGATCACTGATGCTGGGGGAATCAGCGGTATTGTGTTGGCTGGTTGTGATGGGTGATCACTGGTGCTGGGGGAAGCAGCAGTGATGTGTTGGATGGTTGTGATGGGTGATCACTGATGCTCGGGGAAGCAGCAGTGATGTGTTGGCTCGTTGTGATGGGTGATCACTGATACTGGGGGCAGCAGCAGTGATGTGTTGGGTGGTCGTGATGGGTGATCACTGGTGCTGGGGGAAGCAGCAGTGTTGTGTTGGCTGGTTGTAATGGGTGATCACTGGTGCTGGGAGAAGCAGCAGTGATGTGTTGGCTGGTTGTGATGGTTGATCACTGGTGCTGGGGGAAGCAGCAGTGTTGTGTTGGCTGGTTGTGATGGGTGATCACTAATGCTGGGGGAATCAGCAGGGATGTGTTGGCTCGTTGTGATGGGTGATCATTGCTGCTGGGGGAAGCAGCAGTGATGTGTTGGCTGGTTGTGATGGGTGATCACTGGTGCTGGGGGAAGAAGCAGTGTTGTGTTGGTTGGTTGTGATGGGTGATCACTGATGCTGGGGGAAGCAGATGTGATGTGTTGGCTCGTTGTGATGGGTGATCACTGTTGCTGGGGGAAGCAGCAGTGATGTGTTGGCTGGTTGTGATGGGTGATCACTGATGCTGGGGGAAGCAGCAGTGTTGTGTTGGCTGGTTGTGATGGGTGATCACTGATGCTGGGGGAAGCAGCAGTGATATGGAGTCTGGTTGTGATAGGTGATCACTGGTGCTGGGGGAAGCAGCAATAATGTGTTGGCTGTTTGTGATGGGTTATAACTGATGCTAGGGGAAGTAGCAGTGATGTGTTTGCTGGTTGTGATGGGTGACCACTGATGCTGGGGGAAGCAGCAGTGATGTGAAGTCTGGTTGTGATGGGTGATCACTGGTGCTGGGGGAAGCAGCAGTGATGTGTTGGCTGGTTGTGATGGGTGATCACTGATGCTGGGGGAAGCAGCAGTGATGTGTTGGCTGTTTGTGATGGATGATCACTGATGCTGCGGGAAGCAGCGGTATTGTGTTGGCTGGTTGTGATAGGTGATCACTGGTGCTGGGGGAAGCAGCAGTGATGTGTTGGATGGTTGTGAAGGATGATCATTGATGCTGGGGGAAGCAGCAGTGATGTGGAGTCTGGTTGTGATGGGTGATCACTGTTGCTGGGGGAAGCAGCAATGATGTGTTGGCTGTTTGTGATGGGTGATCACTGATGCTGGGGGAAGCAGCAGTGATGTGTTTGCTGCTTGTGATGGGTGACCACTGATGCTGGGGGAAGCTGCAGTGATGTGAAGTCTGGTTGTGATGGGTGATCACTGGTGCTGGGGGAAGCAGCAGTGATGAGTTGGCTGGTTGTGATGGGTAATCACTGAAGCTGGGAGAAGCAGCAGTGATGTGTTGGCTAGTTGTGATGGATGATCACTGATGCTGGGGGAAGCAACGTTATTGTGTTGGCTGGTTATGATGGGTGATCACTGGTGTTGGGGGAAGCAGCAGTGATGTGTTGGGTGGTTTTGATGGGTGATCACTGATGCTCGGGGAAGCAGCAGTGATGTGTTGGCTCGTTGTGATGGGTGATCACTGATCCTGGGGGAAGCAGCAGTGTTGTGTTGGCTGGTTGTTATGGGTGATCACTGGTGCTAGGGGAAGCAGCAGTGTTGTTTTGGCTGGTTGTAATGGGTGATCACTGGTGTTGGGGGAAGCAGCAGTGATGTGTTGGTTGGTTGTGATGGGTGATCACTGTTGCTGGGGGAAGCAGCAGTGATGTGTTGGCTGGTTGTGATGGGTGATCACTGATGCTGGGGGAAGCAGCAGTGATGTGTTGGCTGGTTGTGATGGGTGATCACTGTTGCTGGGGAAAGCAGCAGTGATGTGTTGGCTGGTAGTGATGGGTGATCACTGATGCTGGGGGAAGCAGCAGTGATGTGTTGGCTGGTTGTGATGGGTGACCACTGATGCTAGGGGAAGCAGCACTTATGTGGAATCTGGTTGTGATGGATGATCACTGGTGCTGGGGTAAGCAGCAGTGATGTGTTGGCTGGTTGTGATGGGTGATCACTGATGCTGGGGGAAGCAGCAGTGTTGTGTTGGCTGGTTGTGATGGGTGATCACTGATGCTGGGGGAAGCAGCAGTGATGTGTTGGCTGGTTGTGATGGGTGATCACTATTGCTGGGGGAAGCAGCAGTGATGTGTTGGCTGGTTGTGATAGGTGATCACTGATATTGGGGGAAACAGCATTGATGTGTTGGCTGGTTGTGATGGGTTACCAGTGATGCTAGGGGAAGCAGCAGTGATGTGGAATCTGGTTGTGATGGATGATCACTGGTGCTGGGGGAAGCAGCAGTGATGTGTTGGCTGGTTGTGATGAATGATCACTGATGCTGGGGGAAGCAGCAGTGTTGTGTTGGCTGGTTGTGATGGGTGATCACTGTTGCTGGGGGAAGCAGCAGTGATGTGGAGTCTGGTTGTGATGGGTGATCACTGGTGCTGGGGGAAGCAGCAATGATGTGTTGGCTGTTTGTGATGGGTGATCACTGATGCTGGGGGAAACAGCAGTGATGTGTTTGCTGGTTGTGATGGTTGACCACTGATGCTGGGGGAAGCAGCAGTGATGTGAAGTCTGGTTGTGATGGGTGATCACTGGTGCTGGGGGAAGCAGCAGTGATGTGTTGGCTGGTTGTGATGGTTGATCACTGATGCTGGGGGGAGCAGCAGTGATGTGTTGGCTGGTTGTGATGGATGATCACTGATGCTGGGGGAAGCAGCGGTATTGTGTTGGCTGGTTATGATGAGTGATCACTGGTGCTGGGGGAAGCAACAGTGATGTGTTGGATGGTTGTGATAGGTGATCACTGATGCTCGGGGAAGCAGCAGTGATGTGTTGGCTCATTGTGATGGGTGATCACTGATACTGGGGGAAGCAGCAGTGATGTGTTGGGTGGTCGTCATGGGTGATCACTGGTGCTGGGGGAAGCAGCAGTGTTGTGTTGGCTGGTTGTAATGGGTGATCATTGGTGCTGGGGGAAGCAGCAGTGATGTGTTGGCTGGTTGTGATGGGTGATCACTGGTGCTGGGGTAAGCAGCAGTGATGTGTTGGCTGGTTGTGATGGGTGATCACTGATGCTGGGGGAAGCAGCAGTGTTGTTTTGGCTGGTTGTGATGGGTGATCACTGATGCTGGGGGAAGCAGCATTGATGTGTTGGCTGGTTGTGATGGGTGATCACTGATGCTGGGGGAAGCAGCAGTGATGTGTTGGCTGGTTGTGATAGGTGATCACTGATGCTGGGGGAAACAGCATTGATGTGTTGGCTGGTTGTGATGGGTTACCAGTGATGCTAGGGGAAGCAGCAGTGATGTGGAATCTGATTGTGATGGATGATCACTGGTGCTGGGGGAAGCAGCAGTGATGTGTTGGCTGGTTGTGATGAATGATCACTGATGCTGGGGGAAGCAGCAGTGTTGTGTTGGCTGGTTGTGATGGGTGATCACTGTTGCTGGGGGAAGCAGCAATGATGTGTTGGCTGTTTGTGATGGGTGATCACTGATGCTGGGGGAAGCAGCAGTGATGTGTTTGCTGGTTGTGATGGGTGACCACTGATGCTGGGGGAAGCAACAGTGATGTGAAGTCTGGTTGTGATGGGTGATCACTGGTGCTGGGGGAAGCAGCAGTGATGTGTTGGCTGGTTTTGATGGTTGATCACTGATGTTGGGGGAAGCAGCAGTGATGTGTTTGCTGCTTGTGATGGGTGACCACTGATGCTGGGGGAAGCAGCAGTGATGTGAAGTCTGGTTTGATGGGTGATCACTGGTGCTGGGGGAAGCAGCAGTGATGTATTGGCTGGTTGTGATGGGTGATCACTGATGCTGGGGGAAGCAACAGTGATGTGTTGGCTGGTTGTGATGGATGATCACTGATGCTGGGGGAAGCAGCGGTATTGTGTTGGCTGGCTGTGATAGGTGATCACTGGTGCTGGGGGAAGCACCAGTGATGTGTTGGATGGTTGTGATGGATGATCACTGATGCTGGGGGAAGCAGCAGTGATGTGGAGTCTGGTTGTGATGGGTGATCACTGGTGCTGGGGGAAGCAGCAATGATGTGTTGGCTGTTTGTGATGGGTGATCACTGATGCTGGGGGAAGCAGCAGTGATGTGTTTGCTGCTTGTGATGGGTGACCACTGATGCTGGGGGAAGCAGCAGTGATGTGAAGTCTGGTTGTGATAGGTGATCACTGGTGCTGGGGGAAGCAGCAGTGATGTGTTGGCTGGTTGTGATGGGTGATCACTGATGCTGGGGGAAGCAGCAGTGATGTGTTGGCTGGTTGTGATGGATGATCACTGATGCTGGGGGAAGCAGCGGTATTGTGTTGGCTGGTTGTGATAAGTGATCACTGGTGCTGGGGGAAGCAGCAGTGATGTGTTGGGTGGTTGTGATGGGTGATCACTGATGCTCGGGGAAGCAGCAGTGATGTATTGGCTCGTTGTGATGGGTGATCACTCATGCTGGGGGTAGCAGCAGTGTTGTGTTGGCTGGTTGTAATGGGTGATCACTGATGCTGGGGGTAGCAGCAGTGTTGTGTTGGCTGGTTGTAATGGGTGATCACTGGTGCTGGGGGAAGCAGCAGTGATGTGTTGGCTGGTTGTGATGGGTGATCACTGGTGCTGGGGGAAGCAGCAGTGTTGTGTTGGCTGGTTGTGATGAGTGATCACTGATGCTGGTGGAAGCAGCAGTGATGTGTTGGCTTGTTGTGATGTTTGATCACTGTTGCTGGGGGAAGCAGCAGTGATGTGTTGGCTGGTTGTGATGGGTGATTACTGATGCTGGGGGAAGCAGCAGTGATGTGTTGGCTGGTTGTGATAGGTGATCACTGATGCTGGGGGAAGCAGCAGTGTTGTGTTGGCTGGTTGAGATGGGTGATCATTGATGCTGGGGGACGCAGGAGTGATGGGAAGTCTGGTTGTGATGGGTGATCACTGGTGCTGGGGGAAGCAGCAGTGATGTGTTGGCTGGTTGTGATGGGTGATCACTGATGCTGGGGGAAGCAGCAGTGATGTGTTGGCTGGTTGTGATGGATGATCACTGATGCTGGGGGAAGCAGCGGTATTGTGTTGGCTGGTTGTGATGGGTGACCATTGGTGCTGGAGAAAGCAGCAGTGATGTGTTGGGTGGTTGTGATGGGTGATCTCTGATGCTCGGGGAAGCAGCAGTGATGTGTTGGCTCGGTTTGATGGGTGATCACTGATGCTGGGGGAAGCAGCAGTGATGTGTTGGGTGGTCGTGATGGGTGATCACTGGTGCTGGGGGAAGCAGCAGTGTTGTGTTGGCTGGTTGTAATGGGTGATCAGTGGTGCTGGGGGAAGCAGCAGTGATGTGTTGGCTGGTTGTGATGGGTGATCACTGGTGCTGGGGGAAGCAGCAGTGTTGTGTTGGCTGGTTGTGATGGGTGATCACTGATGCTGGGGGAGGCAGCAGTGATGTGTTGACTCGTTGTGATGGGTGATCACTGTTGCTGGGGGAAGCAGCAGTGATGTGTTGGCTGGTTGTGATGGGTGATTACTGATGTTGGGGGAAGCAGCAGTGATGTGTTGGCTGGTTGTGATGGGTGATCACTGATGCTGGGGGAAGCAGCAGTGTTGTGTTGGCTGGCTGTGATGGGTGATCACTGATGCTGGGGGAAGTAGCAGTGATGTGTTGGCTGGTTGTGATGGGTGATCACTGCTGCATGGAGGAAGCAGCAGTGATGTGTTGGCTGGTTGTGATGGGTGATCACTGGTGCTGGGGGAAGCAGCAGTGATGTGTTGGCTGGTTGTGATGAGTGATCACTGATGCTGGGGGAAGCAGCAGTGATGTGTTGGCTCGTTGTGATGTGTGATCACTGTTGCTGGGGGAAGCAGCAGTGATGTGTTGGCTGTTTGTGATGGGTGATTACTGATGCTGGGGTAAGCAGCAGTTATGTGTTGGCTGGTTGTGATAGGTGATCATTGATGCTGGGGGTAGCAGCAGTGTTGTGTTGGCTGGTTGAGATGGGTGATCACTGATGCTGGGGGAAGCAGCAGTGACGTGTTGGCTGGTTGTGATGGGTGACCACTGATGCTGGGGGAAGCAGCAGTGATGTAAAGTCTGGTTGTGATGGGTGATCACTGGTGCTGGGGGAAGCAGCAGTGATGTGTTGGCTGGTTGTGATGGGTGATCACTGATGCTGGGGGAAGCAGCAGTGATGTGTTGGCTGGTAGTGATGGGTGATCATTGATACTGAGGGAAGCAGCAGTGACGTGTTGACTGGTTGTGATGGGTGATCACTGGTGCTGGGGGAAGCAGCAATGATGTGTTTGCTGGTTTTGATGGGTGATCACTGATGCTGGGGGAAGCAGCAGTGATGTGAAGTCTGATTGTGATGGGTGATCACTGATGCTGGGGGAAGCAGCAATGATGTATTGGCTGTTTGTGATGGGTGATCACTGATGCTGGGGGAAGCAGCAGTGATGTGTTGGCTGATTGTGATCGATGATCACTGGTGCTGGGGGAAGCAGCAGTGATGTGAAGTCTGATTGTGAGGGGTGATCACTGATGCTGGGGGAAGCAGCAGTGATGTGTTGGCTGGTTTTGATGGATGATCACTGATGCTGGGGGAAGCAGCGGTATTGTTTTGGCTGGTTGTGATAGGTGATCACTGGTGCTGGGGGAAGCACCAGTGATGTGTTGGATGGTTGTGATGGATGATCACTGATGCTGGGGGAAGCAGCAGTGATGTGGAGTCTGGTTGTGATGGGTGATCACCGGTGCTGGGGGAAGCAGCAATGATGTGTTGGCTGTTTGTGATGGGTGATCACTGATGCTGGGGGAAGCAGCAGTGATGTGTTTGCTGCTTGTGATGGGTGACCACTGATGCTGGGGGAAGCAGCAGTGATGTGAAGTCTGGTTGTGATGGATGATCACTGGTGCTGGGGGAAGCAGCAGTGATGTGTTGGCTGGTTGTGATGGGTGATCACTGATGCTGGGGGAAGCAACAGTGATGTGTTGGCTGGTTGTGATGGATGATCACTGATGCTGGGGGAAGCAGCGGTATTGTGTTGGCTGGCTGTGATAGGTGATCACTGGTGCTGGGGGAAGCACCAGTGATGTGTTGGAGGGTTGTGATGGATGATCACTGATGCTGGGGGAAGCAGCAGTGATGTGGAGTCTGGTTGTGATGGGTGATCACTGGTGCTGGGGGAAGCAGCAATGATGTGTTGGCTGTTTGTGATGGGTGATCACTGATGCTGGGGGAAGCAGCAGTGATGTGTTTGCTGCTTGTGATGGGTGACCACTGATGCTGGGGGAAGCAGCAGTGATGTGAAGTCTGGTTGTGATGGGTGATCACTGGTTCTGGGGGAAGCAGCAGTGATGTGTTGGCTGGTTGTGATGGGTGATCACTGATGCTGGGGGAAGCAGCAGTGATGTGTTGGCTGGTTGTGATGGATGATCACTGATGCTGGGGGAAGCAGCGGTATTGTGTTGGCTGGTTGTGATAGGTGATCACTGGTGCTGGGGGAAGCAGCAGTCATGTGTTGGGTGGTTGTGATGGGTGATCACTGATGCTCGGGGAAGCAGCAGTGATGTATTGGCTCGTTGTGATGGGTGATCACTCATGCTGGGGGTAGCAGCAGTGTTGTGTTGGCTGGTTGTAATGGGTGATCACTGGTGCTGGGGGTAGCAGCAGTGTTGTGTTGGCTGGTTGTAATGGGTGATCACTGGTGCTGGGGGAAGCAGCAGTGATGTGTTGGCTGGTTGTGATGGGTGATCACTGGTGCTGGGGGAAGCAGCAGTGTTGTGTTGGCTGGTTGTGATGAGTGATCACTGATGCTGGTGGAAGCAGCAGTGATGTGTTGGCTTGTTGTGATGTTTGATCACTGTTGCTGGGGGAAGCAGCAGTGATGTGTTGGCTGGTTGTGATGGGTGATTACTGATGCTGGGGGAAGCAGCAGTGATGTGTTGGCTGGTTGTGATAGGTGATCACTGATGCTGGGGGAAGCAGCAGTGTTGTGTTGGCTGGTTGAGATGGGTGATCATTGATGCTGGGGGAAGCAGGAGTGATGGGAAGTCTGGTTGTGATGGGTGATCACTGGTGCTGGGGGAAGCAGCAGTGATGTGTTGGCTGGTTGTGATGGGTGATCACTGATGCTGGGGGAAGCAGCAGTGATGTGTTGGCTGGTTGTGATGGATGATCACTGATGCTGGGGGAAGCAGCGGTATTGTGTTGGCTGGTTGTGATGGGTGACCATTGGTGCTGGAGAAAGCAGCAGTGATGTGTTGGGTGGTTGTGATGGGTGATCTCTGATGCTCGGGGAAGCAGCAGTGATGTGTTGGCTCGGTTTGATGGGTGATCACTGATGCTGGGGGAAGCAGCAGTGATGTGTTGGGTGGTCTTGATGGGTGATCACTGGTGCTGGGGGAAGCAGCAGTGTCGTGTTGGCTGGTTGTGATGGGTGATCACTGCTGCATGGGGGAAGCAGCAGTGATGTGTTGGCTGGTTGTGATGGGTGATCACTGGTGCTGGGGGAAGCAGCAGTGATGTGTTGGCTGGTTGTGATGAGTGATCACTGATGCTGGGGGAAGCAGCAGTGATGTGTTGGCTCGTTGTGATGTGTGATCACTGTTGCTGGGGGAAGCAGCAGTGATGTGTTGGCTGGTTGTGATGGGTGATTACTGATGCTGGGGGAAGCAGCAGTTATGTGTTGGCTGGTTGTGATAGGTGATCATTGATGCTGGGGGTAGCAGCAGTGTTGTGTTGGCTGGTTGAGATGGGTGATCACTGATGCTGGGGGAAGCAGCAGTGACGTGTTGGCTGGTTGTGATGGGTGACCACTGATGCTGGGGGAAGCAGCAGTGATGTGAAGTCTGGTTGTGATGGGTGATCACTGGTGCTGGGGGAAGCAGCAGTGATGTGTTGGCTGGTTGTGATGGGTGATCACTGATGCTGGGGGAAGCAGCAGTGATGTGTTGGCTGGTTGTGATGGGTGATCATTGATACTGAGGGAAGCAGCAGTGACGTGTTGACTGGTTGTGATGGGTGATCACTGGTGCTGGGGGAAGCAGCAATGATGTGTTTGCTGGTTTTGATGGGTGATCACTGATGCTGGGGGAAGCAGCAGTGATGTGAAGTCTGGTTGTGATGGGTGATCACTGATGCTGGGGGAAGCAGCAATGATGTGTTGGCTGTTTGTGATGGGTGATCACTGATGCTGGGGGAAGCAGCAGTGATGTGTTGGCTGATTGTGATCGATGATCACTGGTGCTGGGGGAAGCAGCAGTGATGTGAAGTCTGATTGTGATGGGTGATCACTGATGCTGGGGGAAGCAGCAGTGATGTGTTGGCTGGTTGTGATGGGTGATCACTGGTGCTGGGGGAAGCAGCAGTGATGTGTTGGCTGGTTGTGATGGGTGATCACTGGTGCTGGGGGAAGCAGCAGTGATGTGGAGTCTGGTTGTGATGGATGATCACTGGTGCTGGGGGAAGCAGCAGTGATGTGTTGGCTGGTGTTGATGGGTGATCACTGGTGCTGGGGGAAGCAGCAGTGATGTGTTGGCTGGTTGTGATGGGTGATCACTGATGCTGGGGGAAGCAGCCGTGATGTGGAGTCTGGTTGTGATGGGTGATCACTGGTGCTGGGGGAAGCAGTAGTGATGTGTTGGCTGTATGTGATGGGTGATCACTGATGCTGGGGGAAGCAGCAGTGATGTATTGGCTGGTTGTGATGGGTGATCACTGATGCTGGGGGAAGCAGCAGTGATGTGTTTGCTGGTTGTGATGGGTGATCACTGATGCTGGGAGAACCAGCAGTGATGTGTTGGCTGGTTGTGATGGGTGGTCACTGATGCTGGAGGAAGCAGCAGTGATGTTTTGGCTGGTTGTGATGGATGATCACTGGTGCTGGGGTTTGTTTTATTTGAATAAAATACTTAAAATCATCATAGAAACCTCAAACAAAAAGCAAACACCTCAGAGTGAGGTGAAGAATATGTTTATGAGCAACAAAAACAAATTAGTCAACATACTTCATTGGTGGGCGACAATTATTAAATCCTAAGACACCAATTAGTGATGGGAGTATGTTGTGCTGGGCTATGTTGGAGGATGAAGGATGGATGCTTAGTGTTTAGTGATGGGAGAGTATGTTGTGCTGGGCTATGTTGCAGGATGAAGGATGGATGCTTAGTGTTTAGTGATGGGAGAGTATGTTGTGCTGGGCTATGTTGCAGGATGAAGAATGGATGCTTAGTGTTTAGTGATAAGAGTATGTTGTGCTGGGCTATGTTGGAAGATGAAGGATGGATGCTTAGTGTTTAGTGATGGGAGAGTATGTTGTGCTGGGCTATGTTGGAGGATGAAGAATGGATGCTTAGTGTTTAGTGATAAGAGTATGTTGTGCTGGGCTATGTTGGAGGATGAAGGATGGATGGATGCTTAGTGTTTAGTGATAAGAGTATGTTGTGCTGGGCTATGTTGCAGGATGAAGGATGGATGCTTAGTGTTTAGTGATGGGAGAGTATGTTGTGCTGGGCTATGTTGCAGGATGAAGGATGGATGCTTAGTGTTTAGTGATGGGAGAGTATGTTGTGCTGGGCTATGTTGCAGGATGAAGGATGGATGCTTAGTGTTTAGTGATGAGAGAGTATGTTGTGCTGGGCTATGTTGCAGGATGAAGGATGGATGCTTAGTGTTTAGTGATAAGAGTATGTTGTGCTGGGCTATGTTGCAAGATGAAGGATGGATGCTTAGTGTTTAGTGATGGGAGAGTATGTTGTGCTAGGCTATGTTGGAGGATGAAGGATGGATGTTTAGTGTTTAGTGATGAGAGTATGTTGTGCTCGGCTATGTTGCAGACGTAACAAAATGCTACTAATAACACATCATAATTACCTCTATTACTGCCTTCATTATGTTGCTTCCACCCTACTTGGCTGTGTACGTATATATATATGCCGTGCTGTGGTAGGCGGTACGTGCGGTAGAGACAAGGTAATAATGGTGTCTCTAAATGTTTTTAACTCTCCCTCTCACCTGCACGTCTCCATTGTTTTGTTCAGTGGTTGGTGATGCCGCCGCTAGAGGGATACTAGTTATTTTATCATATTGTTACCCGGTGTGGTAACGAGTGTTATGTGAGATAGTGTGGCCCGAGCGGTTTAGCCAAATACGTGTACTTTATACAGTTTTATTTACAGTATAATATAATCAGTACACTGGTACATAGAATAAATCTCACTGCTTGTATTTGTATTTTAAGCAAGCAGGGTTATGCACATAGATTAAAGTATATCACAAGAGTCACTGTGGCACTATATCTCCACACTTGGGTATAAGGTGAGATTTGTGCAATATATATAACTTCAGCGACAGTTTGTAGGGCACTCGTAATAACACAGAAATGTCAGTAATAACGGTCAGTCCGGACCTCGGATGTACGGTGAGAGTAGAGCACTCCGAGGTCCGTGACTTGTAGGTGTAGCTGCGCGGGTAGGTCTGCGAGCCGGGCAAGCTGGGTGCAGTAAAGCAGCCAGCAGCGACGCCTGTCAAAAGCTGACATCGGCCTCCTTTCTTGCTGAGTCTGCAGCATCTCTCTGACCGGATGGCGGCCAGACACCACGAGACTGCTTCCCGAACGTTCGGCCTCCTCACGACACATGACATTCGAGAACCTACTACATATATACCTCAACAATTATAATAACATTAATTGCATAATACATGAGATATATAGGAATAAAAATATAAGTAATACTACCTGCCTAACATGGGGTACATCGCTCGGTCACCTACTCGACGCGACCTCGCGACGTTCCTATATATCTAGAGTCATGTACCTAACCTTGTGAAGGTGTCAATTCGTGGTCGCTAGCAGCTTTATTTGAAACTCTACTTTGTAACATATAATAGAGTGTTAAAGCATGTTTCACTAGACAACATAGAGGAATCATTATAATAATCACCAACACTATCGGTATGATGACCGTAGGGACTCATGTAGGTTGGTAGGGAAGCATGGACTGCCGATTCAAAATCTGAGATGTTATTTAATTTAAACTCAGAAATGGTATTAGCCACATACTTAATAGAAGAAATATTTACACTTTGAGCAAAATCTAAGGTGTAAATATGCATAAAAATTTAGAAACAAAAACCTTCATGAAGTGTCTCAGGATGAGTCGACACTGTTGCTGAATTCAAGGTACATAAATTAAGAATAGCAAAGTGACTAGTCTGTCGACCATATAACCTTCCTGAAGGGCAAATCACTGTCACCATCGTGAGACTGATGAAGAAAAAGTAATGATGGCCCATGAAACTTTCATGACGAAAAAGGTTCTGGCAGCATTTGAGTGTAAGGGCATAGGTTTAAGCTCTGTGAAGCATCGTGTTGAATCAAAGCAACTTCACACGCACCTTCTTCTTTAACAGGTAAGAAAGCAAAGAGAGACGCAGGGCAAAAATAAAATCCTATATGCTCAGATTTACACTGGTGAAGTATTTGGTATTCACCGGTACTGTAGAGAGTGTGCCCCTCGTTGACCAGCACAATAGAATCAGGTAAATCAACGGCGAGAAAAAGAGGTGTTGACTTGAAATGGGAATGACTCTATTCGGTGAATATCATAAAGAACCTTTGAATGAAAGGGAACAAAAGAAAGTATGGAAATAAACTACTTTCATTATATAGCATTCAGCAAGAAATTATTTGCGAGAACGTAGATTGTAACCATGAGATTTAGTGGGTTGAGATGTGGTATTAGTATTAAGATACACAGCATTAGTAAGATTAGCTGTTTCTACCATGCTTATGTTAGTTTTGGCCTTCGTCCGTTTTAGACGATCGCTATGTATAATTTCCAGCGTTTGCAGCCACGGATCTAACACCTCAAGCTTATTTCCACTAATATGCTTAGTAATCAGGCGCGGTCCGACAAATTTAGGTGAAAGTTTAGAAGACCTTTCAGGTACTTGAACCATTACTGTATCGCCTGTTTGCAATTCAACAGGAGAAGCTCTTTTATGTTGCTTCTCTGCCATGGCTGTTTTTGATTCTTTTAAATTCCTCTGTACTTCCTGGTGAATATCTGAGAAAACTTTAAGCTGACATTTTCCATAATCATCCACATTATAAACAGGAGGCTGAGGCGAACTTATGAGATCAGTCGGGAGTCTCATTTCTACTCCGTAGAGTATATAGTGAGGCGAGTGACCCGTTGACTCACAGTTACTTGAATTTATGCTGGCTGCTACATGTGAAAGCCAATCTTCCCAAGTTTCTAACAAACCACCCACCACTGGCCGCAATACTTCTAAAATTTTCTTGTTAGCGCGCTCTACAAGACCATTGCTGGCTGGATGATAGGCTGTAATGAAAGTTTGTTTTATGGTATATTGACTACATATTTCGCTCAGTAATGCATTTCTAAACTCCTTACCATTGTCAGAAAGAATAGTCCTTGGAGTAGAATGAACAAGAAACACTTTACTAATGAGTGCATGAGCAACAGCGCCAGCTGTTTTGTCCTTCAAGGGAGCCAAAACGATGTATCGTGAGAAATGATCGACACATACGAGAAGATACTTGGACCCTTGACGACTAAATGGAAGTTGCAGTAAATCTATGCCAACGACATCCCAAGGTTGATTGGGTGGCGGATATTGAAAAATCGGTGCTTGTTTAGGCACCGTTCCCTTATTCCGTGCGCACTCAATACACTGATCCACATGTGCGTCCACATCCATTTTCATGGTTGGCCAGTAGTATTGATAGCGTGCAGCGCGTAAGGTACGATCTTTCCCCTTATGTCCGGCAACTGCTGTGTTATGAAGTTGATATAGTACTGTCGGTACATACACCTCGGGTATTACTAACTGTGTTACCGGTTTTTTCTTGTTCGGCCAATGACGGCAAAGAACACCATCCGTATTGAGTAAAAACTGAGAAAGAGGTATATGTAGCTCAGGCAATTTAACATCATCACCGGATTCAAGATGATACACAACCTTGCTCCATACATTATGTTGACGTTGAGCTTCAGCGAGAGCCTGCATAGTAAAATTATCAAGCGGTTTAGTGGCTTGATCGACAGCACCAATAGGTATATTTCTTGACAACGCATCAGCCACTTTATTGGCTCGACCTGGCAAGTATTTGAATTCAGGATGGAATTCCTGTATTGTTAAATACCATCGCGCGAGTCTACCGGTAAGGTTGCGACCCTTGAAAAGCTCGGTGACAGCCGCGTGATCAGTATAACACGTGATATGGTAACCTAGGATTATATCACGGAATGTTTTGAGTGCCCATACTACCGCGAGTGTCTCTTGGTGAGTCACGGAGTAGTTAGACTCCGCAGAATTTAGGGTTCTGCTCGCGTAAGCAATAGCACTATTCTTCCCTCGTTCGTCGGTTTGCATTAAAACAGCACCAAGACCTAACGCACTTGCATCCGTGAATAATATAAACGGTTTAGCGTAGTCAGGGAACGCGAGAATAGGTGCGTGGGTCAGAGCAAACTTAAGGTTACAGAAACTTTCTTCTTGACCAGCACCCCAATGAAACGGCACGTCCTTTTTCAAAAGTTTATTTAAGGGCGATGCTATACTGGAAAAACCTTTGACGAATGACCTATAATATCCGCATAATCCTAAGAAGGATCTTACATTGTCTACATTTCGCGGTAGAGGAAAGTTTTGTATGGCCTTTACCTTGTCATCCATAGTGTGTATTCCATCTTAATTAACTAAATGGCCAAGAAAGGTGATGGACTTTTGTAAAAAATCACACTTGGATAATTTCGCTTTGAGACCAGCTTCACGGAATTTTAATAATACTGACTCTAAGTTAGCAAAATGAGATTTAGCATCTCTACTGAAGACAATAATGTCATCAAGGTAGGCGTATATATTATATGGGGTTTTAATTTAATAATGTGTTTCGCCCTATCGGTTGACCCTAGAGGTTCACCGGGTAATGCAATGACGTCACGATAGCGTTGTAATAAATCTATTAATGAACTCCCTAACTCCGGATAATCATTAACCCTTACCAATGAATGAAACGTTGTTGAATGTTTTGTCTCCTCAGTTTGACACGAGTTAACTGAGGCAACACTACTACGTAGACTTAAATCAAGTGGATTTGGATCCACCTGTCTGTCATAAACTAACGCTTTGGTTAAGAGTACTCCTTGTTTTAAAGTTATAGGACCATCAGTAGAATTAACCACAAAAGCAGAGGTGGTGCTTCCCTCTCTCACTGTATTTAAAGTTGGTTCCACAGCTAGTTTGTTTACTAAGCTGGGGCCTTCGAGGCATATATCATTTCCAACCTTGGCATTAAGAACCGATACTGGTATGTGGGCTGCCGCACGACTAGGTATTTTATGAGTCCCTACTACAGTGGCATTAATTTCCTTCCACTCCTCAAAACAATTCGTTTGATGGTTTTCATTGCAAGTTGAAGTAGCCTGGTACGATCCAGATTCTATCCCCTTTTTTCTGGGCGTTATGAATCACACTGATTTCCTGTGTGTCGGTAAAACTTTTTGGGTCCGTATGGTTTGAAGAAATTAAACGTCTGGGTATCTCCATCGCCTTCAAGGTTTTACCCCAAAACTTTACACAATTAAGATCAGGCTGTAATTGGTAATCGGTGGTCTGAGGGGCCATCGGCTACCACGCTACGCGCGTTTTAACTCCGAGTATGATGCAGCGGAGAGCACATTAACTGAAGCGCCGGTATCCACAGCAAAAGATGCCCTTACAGAACCTATTTTGACAGGAAGAACCATAGCATCAGCGAGGTTGCAGGCCGCTATTATTGATGAGCGAAGAGCATTAATATCAACCCCGTCGTCGGTTCCTTTCTGTCCACGATTTCTCGTTACTTCTAACCCGGGTGCCTTGCGGAGGCTCGCTGAGCTTCCCCCGTCGCAGACGACGGACCGGCAACAGGCGGTGGTGAGGGAGTGCGAGGGGTTTTGTTACCTCCAGTACCAATATTAGGGTTAGTTGTCATGCTGGTCAGCAGTGCAAATATGATCAAATTCTTTCACTAACTTCGTTAAATTGTCTTTCGACATCGATTTACTAATAAGTAATTAATTAAAAGTTATTAAAAAAAATTTAATTCACTACTTACTTAATTAGAAGCGATATAGTAACGGTAGTGTAACGTTGTTTAAATAATTTCTCAGAGTTCACGATGCTTCACGTTGCTTTATTTATAATAATAATAATAATAATAATAATAATAATAATAATAAGAGAATGAACAACACTTAAATTTGATTATTAGTAATAAAATGAGACCGTTAATTAATCAAGAAGAAATGAGAGGATGGTGAAAAGTATACACATATAAATATACACCAAATAATCCACTAGACTTAATATACTGCTTCTTTTTTTTTCAGCAAAATGTATATGAGCAACAATAATAATAAATCACTGCTTTAACCACTTAAGTGTATGCAAGTGTTATTGTTTTAATAATGTGTAATGGTAGTATTTTAGCTAAATGCATGTGTATCTCACCTAAATAATTAATATGCGACGGTAAATTGATTGAAGTCGCCGCGTCCTTTCAGGCCAGGAAACTTGTCTTCCTCGCCCTCTCGTGTCCCTCGGTTGGTCAGCTGTTGTAGTTGGGTGGGGGTAAGGCCACACCCTTCGTTGAGTTAGCCGGGGTGAAAGGTTACCTCGTCTTCTTCTTCTTCTTGTGTCCCGCGGGAAGTAAACCGGGGAAGTGGGGGTGAGTCTGTTGTTGTCACCCAGTAGAAATCTTCCTCGTCCTCTTCTTCAGCCACCAACAGATTCACCGTTGTCTTGACATGGGGGAAACGCTAGCTTCCTCACAGAGAGTTATGAGGTGCTAGTAGGTGTGAGAATACTTGAGGGTAGTGGCGAGCGGTGTCAAAGTTCAGCGGGATGTCTGACGAAGCGCTGACCTGGTCATAAACATCTCGTCGACGCTTCTTTCCACTACCATCTCACTCCTTCGTTTCTCTGTAGAGATCGTTCAATCCGTTTCCCAAAAATGTTCGTGTTATGAGTGCAACTGGTATTTCGTATCTCAAACGCTGTTCACCA